>JACXGJ010001949.1:0-29262 GCA_016801105.1 Esox niger
GGTACACTGGCCGGACTCAAAGTCACAGCTGCCCACGGGAGAACACGGTCCTGCCCGGATGGACACATCATCCATCTGCACCGCTGAAACTGAGCCTGGAGCATGTTCTGCTCTGAACACCACCTGAGAATGTGGGGAGGTACGGATTCATTTGTGTGAGGGTGTAGTTGATGGACACCCCCATCAGTCACCTCCCATCTGTCTTTGCAGTGAGGATACCTGATCACAGATGTGACTAGAACCAGATCCATCTTAATCAGTGGTTCTGTCCAGGGCATTAACAGGTGTACAGTGTTGGGTAGCTCGCTAGGTGTTGGGTAGCTCGCTAGGTGGGCTGACCTTAAAGGAGTTGGGTGCGGACACGGTAAGTTCTGCAACCTCCCATCCTGTAGAGGGAGCTCCAGAGCGCTGCCAAAGAGCCGGACCCTGCTCTCCACTCCACAGGATGTGCGCTGACAGACTCTCAGAACCAACAGGCAGACGGTACCTTCAAGAGGTGAGGGGTAGGGGAGTGAAGATTGGAGATGAGGCAGGGGAAAGTACTAACATAGAGACACACACCCACACCCACACACATCCAAACACACACCCAGACGGGACAGGGACTGAGCTCACCAGAAGCGAACACACATCCCTGTGGTGGAGCTAAGCTCTGGAGAAAACAGCTGGGCCACGGACGCCTGTTCTGGGCCTGGTGACAGGACCGTCATGTAGAACCCTGCAGGAACAATCAAAAGCGGTGATAATAATAGACTGAATGAACTATTCATCATTTGTTAGGTGCTAAATGTTTTATTTCACAAACTACATAGGCAGCCGAACAACACCTAGAATGACCAGCGTTCCGGCGGCTTTGTAAAAAGTTCTCTGGTAACTCTCACCTTTGTCCGTTTTGTAGGTGTGGTCCGGTTGGTCCATTGTCCCTCTTTTGTTCTCCCAGCGCCCCTTGTGACTCATGTCTTCTTCAAAGTCACACCAGGAGCTCTCAAATCCACATGGATCTAGGACAAAGAGAGCTGTTAACTCATTCTGCCTCATAAAATATCCACAGTCTCAATCGGTGATGATATTTATTGAGGGGTTTGTTATTTCACTTAACAATAATAACAACCGCACGCAAAGTGGTTAAAAGGCAGTTATAAAGGGCAGTGTGTTTATAGAGCCAGTATGACCATCAGAATCACCAATATTTTACTATACAATAATAATAACTGCACATACAGAGGTTAAAAAGCAGTTATAAAGGGCGGTGTGTTTATAGAGCCAGTATGACCATCAGCATCTCTTACTTTGATCTTTGCAGGCTCCTTCCTTGAGTGTGACATCATCAATGGCTATAAACCCTCTTCCAGATGTTTTCCTATTCGCTGAGAACTGAACCTGGTTAACAGATGAAACGTCATTTACACTGTTGTGTTGTGTGTGTGTGTGTGTGTGTGTGTGTGTGTGTGTGTCCTCCTCACCTCCTGTGTGTCTGCTACGCTGAGTGTAACCTGTGCGTTCATCCACAGTGAGTCTTGGCTGCCTTGTCGGGTCCACATCACATGTCTTGACGATTTCTGCCAAGAAAGTATCTATGTTTGTACATGTGAAGATTTTATTTGAATTTCTTTTGAGGTGGAAATTTGAAACTGATGACCAATGTATGATGTTTTGATGTTTTTACCACTACATTATATTAAGTAAGTGGTGGTCTTTGCATTTCTATTGTTTTCTGCTTAGTTTTTATATTGGGACCCATAAGCATGCTGTGTAATTCAATTAGTAGGAATAGGAGTAAGTGGAAATGGCCTACTGGTTTCATGAACAAGAAAAGCTCCCAGCCCAACACTGTCAAACCTACTAACATATTAGGATTCTACTTTAGTACCGTTTCTACTATGAGGTCCAGGTTTGACACAGATGGTCCCAACATGTGGTACCAGAATCCGACACAGAGGTCTGTGGTATTGACCGTAACAGGAACAGAGATGACCGCGGTCTCTCCGTCCACACTGCTGGACATATTCACCACCATGTAATAACCTGAACCACACAAAAACAGACAGAGAGACAGAGACACACGGAGAGAATCAGTGATGACAGAATAATGATTGGGTGGTCTTGAGGTCACCCTTTGTGTAGCTCCATCCTGACATCAGTACCTTGGTCATTTCCCACTGTGTGGTCGTATAGGGGTCCATTCCATGGATGGTTCACATGCAGACCTTGGGACCGGACCCAGTCGAAGCTCTCGTTAGTCTTCTGAACCCAGTTACACAGGCCTGACGGTGAAGGACAAGTACAATTTGATCTTATGTTCTTATCGTTCTCATCTTATCTTGTATTGCTTCCTATTTACTGCTTCCCCCATAAAGCTAAACTCTAGGCTTGCCGTCTATCAATGCCACTCATTCTTAATCTGACAGAACAATTATCCTGGATGTCTGCTGTAATCCTTAGAGGTTTTATATTAAATTAGTCGGTACTGACAGTCCTGTGTCTTTGATATGTATTCAGACCCTTTCACTTTCCCCACATTTAGTTCAGTTCAAGACTTCCTTTCTATTTGTTTTGCCATCGATCTCCATTCAGTGCACCATAATTACAAAGCGAAAACTGGTCTTTAGGTATTTGCACCAATTGACTGAAAAAGATACAGAAGAAGACTTATGCACAGAAGTATCTAGTCCTCCTGTGGCAAATTCAGACGATTTAGAAAGGCAAACCTGCCTATATTAGGCCCAACATTTCAAAGTACATGCAAATTCCAAGCCATGAGGTCCAAATAACTCTCCATAGACCTCAGAGAATTGTGTCAAGGCAAAGATCTGTGGAAGGTTATAAAACATTGCAAAAGTATTGACAGGAGCAGTGAGCTTCATCGTTGTGAAATGGAAGACGTTTGCAACCACCAAGACTCTTCCTAGAGCTGGCCATCCAGCCAAACTCAGTGGCAAGGACAGAATGTCCTTGGTCGGGGGGGTGAAGAATAACCCAATGGTGACTCAGGCTTTATGGTATGGGTATGGTAATGGTATTGGTATGGTATGGGTATAGTATTGGTATGGTATGTGTATAGTATGGTATGGGTATATTATGGGTATAGAATGGGTAAGTGGTACAGTTTGGGTATAGTATGGGTAAGGGTATAGTATTGGTATGGTATGTGTATAGTATGGTATGGTATGGGTATATTATGGGTATAGAATGGGTAAGTGGTACAGTTTGGGTATAGTATGGGTATGGGTATAGTATTGGTATGGTATGTGTATAGTATGGTATGGTATGGGTATATTATGGGTATAGAATGGGTAAGTGGTACAGTTTGGGTATAGTATGGGTATATAGTATGGGTATAGCATATATATGTGTATAGTATGGTATGGGTATATTATGGGTATAGAATGGGTAAGTGGTACAGTTTGGGTATAGTATGGGTATGGGTATAGTATTGGTATGGTATGTGTATAGTATGGTATGGGTATATTATGGGTATAGAATGGGTAAGTGGTACAGTTTGGGTATAGTATGGGTATGGGTATAGTATTGGTATGGTATGTGTATAGTATGGTATGGGTATATTATGGGTATAGAATGGGTAAGTGGTACAGTTTGGGTATAGTATGGGTATGGGTATAGTATGGGTATATAGTATGGGTATAGCATATATATGTGTATAGTATGGGTATTGGTATATTACGGGTATACTATGGGCATGGAATGGGTATGGGGTAGCTAGTCTGAAACCAGTAAAAGACAGCAAAATTCCCATGACATGCCACCTGAAAGCATGAGGAAAAATATTTCTTGGTCTGACGGGACTATTAAGATGTGTGGCAAAGCCAACGCCTGGACTTCAACCCCAAGGAACATTTTGTGGGAAGACCTGAATTCATGACCCATGATCCAAAAACTCTGTTTAAGTTAAATTACACCATGAAATGTGGTGTCTGTGCCTTACCATGCTCAAAATTACAGTCCATCGGAGAGCCTGGAGGGGTGGTGGGGGCCGGGCTGGGGGCTGGGGTGGTAGAGACCAGCTCTGCACAGGACTGGCCCATTCTGATGTGGATGTCATCCAGGGCTATGCCTCCCTCCTCCCTGTTGGGACGCTTGGTGGCAAATACAATCTGCAACCAGTACATAGAGTGGATGAGGGCAGGCCCATTGGAAGGCAGGCACACAGTGGCTAGCAGGTTAACTCACTTAACAGACTAACAAGTACTTCAACCAGTCTGTGTCGTTACAACCAGTTTGCGTCATTACAACCAGTCTCCGTTATTATGACCAATCTTCGTTATACCAGTCAGTCTGCGTTATTACAACCAGTCTGCGTTATTACGACCAGTCTGCGTTATTACGACCAGTCTGCGTTATTACAACCAGTCGGTGTCGTTACAACCAGTCTACATAATTACAACCAATCTGCATTATTATAACCAGTCTACATCATTACAACCAGTCTACGTCATTACAACCATTCTGCATCATCACAACCAGTCTACATCATTACAACCAGTCTAGACCATTACAACCAGTCTACATCATCACAACCAGTCTACATCATCACAAACAGTCTACATCATCACAATCAGTCTACACCACTACAACCAGTTTACATCATTACAATCAGTCTAAATCATTACAAACAGTCTGCATTCTTACAACCAGTCTGTTTCATGGTTGAGGTTTGTCCAACCTGGTGTAATCCTGTGGCGTTGTAGTCCAGCCTGGCTTGATGCCAGATTGGCTCAAGATGTCCAAATCTGCTCCATATGGAGCGTAGAACTCCCGTTTCATTTATATAGACTGCCAGCTCCAGAGGGCCTGGAGTAGGGAATTCAAATCCAAATGATCACTGGCTTTAGTACGCTCCGTGAGTTTGTGTTCTGATAAAGCATTAACCATTTAGAACTACTTAGGACCTGGGGGAGGCTGTACTTACTTGTGGTGCCCCACATTTCCATGAAGTACCAGAACTCCACACATGCATTTTCCACCGGCTCCATTGGCTCGCTCTGCAGCTGGGCAATCGCCAGGCCAGAGGGATGCCACAGATCAATCAAGAAGATGATGTAGTGTCCTGGACAGCACAGCCATGACAAACACAATATTGACAGATTCTATAGCAGGGGGTAATACTTTTTTTTTCAGAGAATGAAAACCAAACTGGAACTACGATCACATGAGTCACCCTGTCTGAAACCTTCCCAGGACTACAGAGTTAACTCTTACAGTATCTAGTGGCAGTGAGCAACTGATGCAGGGTTTTAATTTGAGACAGTTTACTAAAGCAGGAAAATCGTCCTGCAGGAAAAGGAAATGTGAATTACTATGTAGATTATAATTAATGGAAGCTTTTCTCTGGGTTTTGATCAAAAGGTCAAAGTGTAAAGTGTAAATAACAAACTTTAGAAGCATTTTTAACCTTGAAATACACAACAAAAAGTAAAGTAAAATCCCATTCTCCTGCAACAGGGTGATCAATATAAGATCCTACATCTTTAAGACAGAGAGCATACCCTGGCCAGAGTTGGTGGTGTGGTCCACTTTCGGAGAGAACCTCCCTCCACTGGACCCAGACCACCAGTCCCAGTCCACTCCTGTCTTGTTTGGAGGAGTGTTTAGCCAGCCACAGTAGTCCATCTCGAAGTCACAGAATCCTGCAGAACACACACACACACACACACACTCAGGTCAGAATAAGCTTTCTATTTCCTGATCATGTCCTCTGCCTATTACTCACCGTCAGGCGGACAAGGCCCGTTTAGAAGAGTGAGGTCATCAATGGCAATGTCCCCGTCACGGCCATCTCCGGCCACGGCCTCAAAGATGACCTGTCAATCCGGAAACACATTGCCGAAGTCTTAACAATAAGTATTATTTCACAACATATACAAGGCCTTTGCTTGATAAAAGCAACCAAGTGGTAAACTAGATCAAGTAAAAAGTGTCCAAATAAGGACAGTGTCCCCAACTTATAACAGTTTTGGAGAATTCATACACTATTCCCAACAGAGGGCAACAATGTTCAGCTCTGGTTTAGGGCCGTGAATATCTTCCAGTTCTGCTAGGATTATTCTCTGAGTGCAAATACACACAAACAGTGACACATTTGGTAAACACACTTTACTCCCACCTGTCCTGAAAACACACATCCATTAGAGCAGGGGACTTACACACAAGTTGCCTGATGAGAAGTGAACCAGAATGGTTGCCAGATTACTCAATGATAGTTTTCCTTTCAGACCCGGAATAGGAACTGGCAATCATCCAGTGGCTAGGTCCCTTTCACCAGGCGACCTGACCACAGAACCGCAAAACCATAGTGCCAACTGCACCCCTCAGCACTTTCCAGGGTCAAAAGGCTGCATGAAGCATATCTGATTTTACTGCGGAATCATCCAAATCTGATATCAGTGGCCAAGGTGGACTCTGTGGCAATCTCAACCAGTTACGTGACAGCTGTTATATGTACAGTCCACAGCGGCAACACGCCATGACGCCTTATCTTTCGCTGGTAGATTATTTATGTTGCTCGTTCAGTTAAAACATGATTGTTTCATACCCGATAAGAGCTATTAAATCACTCAATTACTAGACAGTTCAGTCAGGAAATGTGTTTAGCCATGAAACAGTGCCAAAGGTTTTAAATCAAAACATTATGGCTGAGGCCAAATGACTGTAAATTCAGTTGTTGATGACTTTCGGTCATAGAAATGGTAAAGTATTAGTAGTAGAGGGAGCGGTAGTAGTATTAGAATTAGTTGTAATAGGAGCTGTAGTAGTAGTATTATTAGTAGTAGTCATAGTATTTGGAGTATCTGTATTAGACCTTAGTAGCGGTAGGATCTGTACTAGTTGTAGCCATAGCAGCGGTAGCTAAATTAGTACTCGTTTTTAATCCTGGTACTACTGCTGGTTATGGTTGTAGTAGCAGTATTAATAGTACTAGTATTAGTACCAGCAGAGGTAGCAGCAGTAGTACCAGTAGGACCAGAACCAACAGTCAACCTGCACCTGGTAGGCTGCATCCGGGCTCAGTATGGTGGTCCGGCCGTGTCTCCAGCGGCCCCCATGGTCTCCGGTCCTGTACCACAGTCGTGTCGGGGACCGGGAAGCTTTTAGGGGCTGCAAGTAGATGTTGAGCTCCGCTGCGGCGCCACCCTCCATGTGGTACCAGAACATCCAGCACTCTCCACTGGGGGGGGTGGCCTCGTTAGTCCCGGTCACCATACGGCCCCTGCTGCCCCCCGGACGCTTCCACAGCTGAGCGCTCAGGTAGTAGCCTGGGGAAGATCACAACAACCCAGACAAGGTGACAGTGTGTTTGGGTGGACGTCTGAGTGTGAGTGTGTGTGTGTGTGTGTGTGTGTGCACAAACACGTGTCTCCCTCACCCAGTTCAGTGCCCAGCGTGTGTGTGTGTGTGTGTGTGTGTGTGTCTCCCTCACCCAGTTCAGTGCCCAGCGTGTGTGTGTGTGTGTGTGTGTGTGTGTGTGTGTGTGTGTCTCCCTCACCCAGTTCAGTGCCCAGCGTGTGGTCGAGTGCCGGGCTGGAGGTGTTGGCCACCAGGACTCCGGCGGTTCTGTTCCAGCTGAAGTCTCCAGACGCGTCCCCCCGCAGGCCGCACAGGGACCCCTGGAAGGTGCACTCTCTCTCAGGGGGACAGGAGCCGCCAGCGCTTCGGCTAACTACCACATCATCTACGGCAATGCTGCCCTCCTTGCCATCAACCACAGCTTCCAGAATGAACTGAAACGTACCGTTGGGACTTAGTCAAAAGGAAAATGTTCATGCTTCGCGTACCAAAATCAAAACAAACTGTGTACTTTTTGGGGGACTGTTTTTTCCCCAGCTACCTAGCAGCAACAGAATGACAGTTTTCACCTTGCCTGCTAGGGGATTTTATCTACCGACATTTGGGATACAGCTCAGATGCTTGAAAAAAAGGGTTACCCTGACACCCTGAACACGCCGCGTACCACACATCTCTTACTGAATGTTTCAGTGTAGGAGACTATGCTGTGAGGTATTCTATACACTGCATGAGGTATGATACATATGAGGTACACCAAACAGACAGGGCACCTGTAGCGGAGTGTCAGTGGTAAAGCTGAGGTCTGCAAAGCGCCACTTGTTCCCCTGTGTTCCGTGTCTCATCCACACAACAGTTTCTGGTTCCTCTGATGACTTAGTGAGGAACCTCAATGAGCCTGGAACAGAACCACATTGTCTGTTGGTCTGTAGCAGTACTGAGTATCGAGGTCCCTCTGCTTCCTGAAAGCCTGATGCCTCCCAAATTACATATTTAATGATACATTTGTAATTTAGATATTTAATGTCACCGTTATGCAGTCAAAAAGACGTCTTACCAATATTACTGCCGTATATACGATACCAGAAGCTAACACACATTGTGCCTGCTGGTTGAGGGTAGCTGATGAGTCTGGCTGTTGATGATGCGTCTGGCTTACCAGGGGGGTTGTTGGATATGAAATAACCTGGCATCCCAATACAACAGGCACACACACACACACACACACACACACACATAGACACACACGCATGCACGCACACAGATCACATTTGACAACATTAATGAAAACCAAACCAAACATTTTTATTTAGCTGAGAATAGTAAACTCAGTAAAAAAAACATAATGGGATAATTACTAAGCGAATAGCAATTGATGAAAACCATCTTTATCTCTCCATCTTTCTCTCCATATTTTGATCTCTCCAACTCCTGATCTTTCCATCTCCTCATTTTTCTATCTGACCATCTCATCTCTCCATCTCTGTTTATCAAAGAGAATCTCTACAGACTCTGAGGTTTTGGCAACACTACGCCGTACCAGTGCCAGAAGTGTGGTCTTCTCCTATTGATCTTTTCCACAGATTGGATGTGGTTTGGTCTGGGAACCTAAAATCAAACCAGGAAGACTGAGTTAGATTGAGGATGATGATGATTTGATGAAAATAAAAATGACTATGATGACGGGATGATGAGGACCTGAAGAAATTTGAGGATAAGGATGATCAGAAGGATGATGACACAGATGGTCATTATTATACAGATGGTTATGGGGAAGATAATGAGGACGACAGTGAGGGAAAGGGTACTACTGTAATATCATTACCAGGCACAGGTGTCTTTCTCAAAGTCACATGTGAGGTTTTGGGAACCTGCTGGTATGTCCCCCTCCCAGCACCTGTCAAAGCTGATATCATCCAGCACGATGTCCTTAGCACCGAAGAATGACGGCTCCACATAAAACACTAACTAAAGAGAGCAAGACAGAGAACATGAAAATGTATGCTATTATTAATGTACTGTAAGTAACTTTGCATGTGTGTGTGTGTGTGTGTGTGTGTTAGTTTTCGATGCCAACCTTAAAACCTCCTGGTTGATTACCAATGAAGGCTGTGGATTTCTGCCATTCATTAGTCTGCTGAGGCTTTATGTTCAGGAGATCAGTGGTCACAGATCCTCGGATCATCTTCAGATACAGAATAGATGACGCACCAATCTCATAGACGAGGAAAGACCAGAAGCTGAAACATAGAGGTGCATCTTCAGTGCCACTTTCACTTTTCTTATGCGATGATCAAACAATCTACTTGATTAAAGGGAAACACTAACGATTAATTTATTCTTACCTGATCTGGCATCCCAGGGAGCCTGTTTTGTTAACTGAATACTCCAACACAGCCTTTGTAACACCTGGATGTGATTCTTCTTTGACATACATGACATGACCTATGACACATAAACACCTGTATTAAACAGGTCAAGTACTGTGTGTGTGTGTGTGTTGTCTCTGTGTGTGTGTGTGTGTGTGTGTGTGTGTGTATGAAGACATTTACCCCATGGTGATCCTATGGTATGGTCCTGTCCTGGTATCAGGCTGATGTTGGCCATCTCCCGTCTCCAGCGGTACTGTCCCTCACTGATGTCATTCCATCCACAGGAGTGGGACTCAAAATCACACGACCCTAAGAGGGGACAGCAAGGTCACGTTCATAAAGACCCAAAGGGAAGAAACTGAACTGCTACTTTTACAGATTTAATGTGTGAACATGACCCTGCCTTAAGACTGGAATGAGGCGAGAGCACCTTTGACAATATAAGGATGCTTATCAGACAAAAGGTTTTTAGCAACTGGTTCCTGTCACTTTCAGATGAAAAGTTATAAAAATAATATAAAGATTTAAACAAACTGGCTAGCTGAGAGTTTGACAGTTTCCACTGAGACGGAGAGACGCACCACTGAACTCTTCATTTGTTCTATCATCACAGTCCTGCTTGAAATCACAGACAACATCACTGGGGACACATTTCCCAGGTGCACACAGGAAGTCTCCCTCAGGACAACAGGAAACCAGGACCACCGAAACTGAAAAAGAGGAATTCATTATGGTGGACTGATGTTACACTTTGTGGATCGGAAAACTGCCTAATGGCAACATTACAACAGTGACTTAGAATAAAATTTGAAATGTCTACTCAAAATGTATGAAACAGAATAGGTGTCCCCTTGTCTTTGCGCGACATCATCCATTTCATAGGATATATGATACAACCAAAAACATTTTAAAGAAACATATAGTTTTAGATGGCAATTCAGATATGTTATGAATCCCATTGTCATTTCTCAGAATGTCTTTAATCAAGACCCATTGTAACTAAATACACTTGTTTCCACTGCCGAAAATACCCCTCTTCTCTTACTCCCATCCTTCCAATCGTACATCATCCCACAAATCCACCTGTCAATCTCAGACAATCTCATCTCTGATCAAGACCCCGAGGCATTCCATTCCATTCAGGTCAAAGTAACTGTCACACAACATGTATGAAAACCACACCAATGTTTCTGCCTGAAGATCACAAAGAGACTCAAACACAAATACACCCAAATGTATTTACAGTAATATCAAAGTCAGTCAATATGTGAAGGAAAACTCACCTGTTAAGAGGACAAATAATCTTCTCATGTTGAATAAACGTCTGTGCAGCTAAGTCAACATGAGGTTAAATAGGTGTGGACTGGAGATTATATGAACTCTACTCTCTCTTCCAGGAATGTGTTTCATGGAACATCTTGAAATGATTCCTTTATCTGGGAATGATTCCTATGTCTCAATCATTTTGTCTCTCCGTGGTTCTTATCACCAGCATATGTGCCTAAAGTCCACACAGTGTTCTCATTAAACTCATCACATTTCCTCTGCTTTGTTTTTATTGCCTAAAGTGTATTTTCGGGTCAGTGTTCATTAAGAGTGTCTCAGAGAAGCAGTGTTGCTCTAGGGCCATATTTGTCTTTTAGACAATATTGAAGGTTATTTTATCAGGGGGTCCTGCTTGTAGATTAGCACAGAGCTGCTCTGTGAAGGTCTGAACCCTGTCAGAGTAAAGCACAACGTGGCTCTAGATTGCTGAACGTCAAGAGATTGACTCATATTCCTTGATCTCTCATTGCGTTCTCTGCCATTGACTTGAAATGGGAACATAGAGTACAGTATCCCTGTGGTCAAAGTAGAGGACAGAAGACTGACTAAATAATTGGGACTGGAGACTAATGAAATGAATGGAGACCGTAGAGTAATGAAAATACGGGGCGCATTTGAGTAATAAAAGTAATGGGGACAGTGGACTAATGAAAATAATGTCAAACAACGGTACAGTTGGACATCAAGGAATTTGAGGTCTCGTGCCGATAAGAATATTCATGATTATGATGTACTGAGATTCACAGCTGACAGACATGCTAATGCTAGGCAATGTATCGCACAATGGACTCAACCAGTGGAAGGCAATGCCTGGGCTAAGCTGTAGCTTGTAGATTAGTCAACTATTCATTCATATTCTAGCATATCAACTGTAAACAGATTAGCATATTTACATACAGTAATGTGAACTCAGTAAGTGTAGGCACTTTGAATAATGTGTTTTCTCTTCTTGGCTCTATACTCTAGATAATTCTATGAAGGTTAAGATATACAGAACATTTTCAGCTTTTACTCAAGGCTATTTGTCTACATTGGTTTAATTATTTATAATATACAAACATATAAGGAGAAAATTATATATTGTCAAATTAAGCACTTATTTTTAGAATTTAGTTGCTTGTCCTTGGTATACAATAACCTGCCTAAAGTCTGTGACCCATTGGCACCACTAGACACTGGATATCTTCTCTGGTAATGCTCTGCCAAGCTAAGCTGCAAACTGAGACCCTGTCATCTTCAGCAAACAAAAGGCATGTTTTCAGTTGGATTAACATTTGGAGATCATCCAGTTATTAACTTTTAGTTTGACTCTTTTGGCCCTGAAAATTGTATTTGCATGACACCACCGTAACACGTCTGGGACGTGTGGGATAGGCTACTTTAATGAAACAAGCCTTATCAACACAAACATGTAGATGAACGTAACCTAACGTGCGATTTGCCAATTCCGGCACTTATTATATCCCAAGTCAAGCAGTAATGTCATTAAATTAATGTAATTAAAAGGCAGCGATCCCATCAACAAGAAACTTACTGGTCCACCCAGAGCCAAGTATCAACGTGTAAAAACCAGCGCGTGCTAAGTCTATATGTGTACGTATGACGGTCTACTGCTGGACATCTCACTTTGACTCCTGCGTCGTGTCGGGAGAAAATAAGGGAGATCGTGGACTAATCTGGCCAGGATCATCATGTTTCAGGTCGGGAAACGTGTGATGCTAGAAACGCCAACTTTCTAGCCGTACGGCATTGTCGCGACCAAGGGGTCCTGCAAACAGACACCTAGAGGGTCAGGCTCATTGACCTGCTGACAGAATTCACCTACAACAGGGACTACTCTGGACACCAACAGGGGAATCGCTACTCAGGATCATGCTGCGTTGACACGACGTACAACGAAAGGTATTTATAAACTGTCAAACCTATGTCAAATTAGCAATCATTTTAGATGTCCATTGCAGTGGGTCCAATGTAAAAATAAGACTCAAGCTAACGTTTTCTAGGAAACTTGTTAACGGTGTTCTCCGGTTTGCTGTGTCCGACGACACCTGCCGACACCTGTGACTGCTTTAAATGTCCTGCGCTTCCCATACATTCTTTTTATTTTCGTTTATTTTATTTTTTGTCAGTGCCTTGGGTGTGAGAAGCTATTTATTAATAATATTATTTTTATTATTGTTAGGGCTATCGTTAGCAATAAGTTAATAATCACTGAATTAAACGGATACGTTTCAGATCAGTGGATTTTATTCAGAAACTGTATATGAACGGGATACAACTACCCTCTTAGTCATGGCCTTACCTATTTCCCCTCCAGGCACAGAGCTGCTCTGTCCTCCTGAATGGGTACTTAGCGGTGTGTACCAGGGCCGCCCAGTCACACTCTGGTCAATGGGGGTACTGCTCTGTCATGGTGTGCAGACCGCAGCCCTTAAAGCCAATGGGGCCGACATTAACCTTCGCAGGGCGCCTGCGGCTGAACAAGGGATTGATCAAAGGTGAGAGTATAAAAAAGACCTGAAATCACTTTACTGCAAAACTGCAACTAGTAAAGGGAAAGAGAATCCAACGTTTCTCTTATGTGTAAGCGGGTAGGCTATTTTGAACTTTAAAAGTATTTTGAACTTTATTAAAGACAAATATTAATTTGAGAAGATATCTAAAGGCCAACCCACCACCACTGTTCCTTCACCACGTAGAATATAAGAAGCTGCAGGACTGGAGACGCAGCATGAGCTGTAGGGGACTAAAAGGGACATACGAGGGGTTACAAAACACGAAAATGACAACCGCAAAGAGTCCAATGCAACTTGACCCTTTCCAGGCAAACTTCTTATTAATTAAGCATTCCAAGTAACTAATTGACCAGTGTAAATGAGTGTTGATCTTTCAGAGTAACTTTTCAATTGTTGACTCGGGAATTTACTAAGTGAATTAATTTATTTGACACATACAGCCTATTAACCATATACGGTTCATATTACCCCACGCGGAATGAACTGATTGGAAAAAAAACGACTAAAGCAAAGATTTTGTAGAATTCAAGATAACACCCTGCTGAGTGACTGTCGCGTTGGGTAACGTGTTGCTGAGTCCAGGCCGGACAGGCAGTGATCTTGGCTATACAACATCTTTTCTTTCTTGACTCCAGGCGGTGTTGTTCCGGATGGCGAAATGCCGTACCTGAACGTACGGAGGCAGTTGTGTAAAGTTTGTGAAAGACTGCTGACGTAGAGTAGCGTGACAGGTATCTAGAGATTTTTATTTACATTTACCATAACTGGTTGTGTAACCCAATCAGTGCTGTTCATCTCTAAATATCTCCGGTGACATTTCTTAATCGGTGGTTTTCTGGTAAACAATTTGAAAACACTGTCTTCTCGTTTAAAATCAATTTGATTAGGAACCTCGCTAGAGTTCACATTGGTGATAACAAGCTACTGTATATAGTGTAGCTACATTAACATTGAGCCTTGATCCATTATATTTGGACTCTTGACTGTATGCCAGTAGAGTACAATAGTAAAATTATATACTGTGAATTCCTTCATCTCAATGCAGTGATGGACCTTAGTTTCCTTTCGTGACTGTCATAGGAAAATGTATAGGTACAGCAACATTTGTAAGAGGCAAGTGCCACAAGAGAAAGAAAAACAGAGGTGAGGTGATGGAGTAGAGGCAGATATTACATGCAGAACAAACTATAAACAGAATAATAGCGTATCAATTATTTCAAATGTAATGGATATTTAATTCCCAGAAATAAAAATAAAAACTGAATTTAGTAGGATTTCTGTTTATTATTTCCAGAAAGGTTATACTGCATATATAAAAACATTTTGATAAGGCATTTGGTCATTGGATTCAGAACGTTCACAATTTACACTACAGTAACATGATTTTTCCTAAAATATACAGGTGGAAAATTGATGACATGGTTTATTTGCTAGTTGTAATTTGTGAAATAAAAAAAGGATCTCCTCTGGGACATTTGTACAGGAACATGTGAGAGCATCACTACATTGCTAAGGACTTGTTGGTAACATTGCTGTCCCTAACCTGTTAGTGCTGTTAAATAGTGCCAAATAGGACATGGCTATAACAGGACAAACAGACCTGAAATCAAGTTAACTTGTCCCAACATAATCACACACAAACGGATCTCTGTATGAGAGGAAATTAAAGCGTACTGCATGGTGACATCTACACACGTGACAGCAGAAAAAAATCCACCTTGGAAAATGGCAGATTTTCATATGGCATCATGACTATGTAAATTCGACAGTAAGAGTATTCCTCATTTTCTTTGACCAAAAGACAACACAATTAATCTGACATTGGATCCTGATCAAATATCTTTTAGCATTTTAACTCCTCAAGGGGCCATTTGTGACAGTAACACTGATATATTCTGGCACCTTTGCGGGTGTTGAGAAAACCTGTTTTCGAGTCCATACTCATAAAGTGTCTCTGGGTATAAGGGGCAAACTAAGATCAGGTTCTCCCGGTCCTATGATTTTAATAATTCCTATCTAAAAAGTTTAAACCGATCCCAATTCATCTTTCATTCCCCGAGAAGCTATATGAGTACAGGCCTTGGGGATTTTATGGCCAGCACATCCCCTGAGTGTTTGGTCCCAGTGGCAGTCATCTGGCCCAGGACGGCTTTACACAGTCTTCCTGGCGGTCAGAACTCTCACGATGGAGCCCACTCCTCCGGCAGAGAGAGCCTAGAATACACACAAACATCACTGCATGGATCTGCAGCCTAAATAACAGTAAATTGTTATTCAGCGTCATTCATTTGTAAAGGAAATCCATCAGTCAGTCAGACAGAAGTACACATGCACACACACCTCTAAGATTTTCCAGCCATGCGCCCATACAGTCCGGCCATGCGCCCATACAGTCCGGCCATGCGCCCATACAGTCCGGCCATGCGCCCATACAGTCCGGCCATGCGCCCATACAGTCCGGCCATGCGCCCATACAGTCCGGCCATGCGCCCATACAGTCCGGCCATGCGCCCATACAGTCCGGCCATGCGCCCATACAGTCAAGGATGAGTCTTACCTTTTCATGCCACTGCAGCAGGGTAGCACTGCTGTTTTCAGAGGGCGTCTCAAAGCCCTTGTAAATGTACTTCATGAGCAGGTCAACTCCATTCTTGTCCAGGGACTGGACAGCTTTCTCAATGTCGCCACTCTTGAAGGCGGTCAGCACTTTGAGCACCAGAGCCTCAGCACGATCCTATATGCGCATGCACAAACAAATAAACACACTGCCATTTTTGTATTTTCTGCTATGTATGAAGACATTTTAACATGCCTCAAAGATGCACTAGGTAGGATTTTTTCATTAAAGAAACAAAAGTTTTGTCCGCTATAAACATGTCGTGTAAGCTAATGAGGCCCTCTAAGAGTTGTTTAGCAACACAGGCAGTCCAGTGCCAGTGGAATGTTAATTTATAATTTTTGTAGCGTGCCGCTACTTTCCAGACAAAGAAAAAGCAAAAGAAGACTTAGGCTAGATCTCTATAGCTAGCAACGAAGAATCCTAAGCCACTGTTAGGAAGGCTAATTACATCGTATTTTTTTGGAACAGGTAATTCTATTTTTCTTATTATTATTCAGAACTTACTTCTCTATTGGGCATTGATGCAGAACCGCTTTCTGACCAGTGAGTAATTGCAAATGCTGTAAATGTTGTTTTACAAACAAATCCTACCTAGTCCTGCTTTAACTGTGAATGATGTCATCATGTGTGAACCACCAAATATAGAGAAGTGTAAAAATAAAGGAAATAAGACTGAACACCACAGTCTGTTACAGGGTATTTGGGCCTCTACAGACGAACAGTAGTTCCATAAACTACCAGTAATAGGGGCTGTAATACATTTTGTGTGGTTCTACTATCATGAAGGCTCACCTTAACATTTTGGTTTTTGGTATTGATGGGGGGATTCTTCAGCACTGCCTGTAGAGCTTCCATCAGGTTCCCCGTGCATCAAAATGTTAAGGAAAACATGCAGACTGTGACGGTTTCACACTAACGAGAGAAGATCGGTCAGTTTGATTTGCCTCTCTGAATCACGTCTCTTTTATGTTTCAGAAACTCAATGACTGACTCACGGACAGACTGATTGACGGGTGGAATTTACTTCCTACCTCCCCCCCTACAACTTGCCCGAACCTGCTTTGAAACAAATGTCTTAATGTCATGATTCGACTATTTCTCCCACAACTCCTACAGCTACTAACATTAACTCATACTTAAGACAGTACCAGATTTAACAAAATACAAAAAAGAACGATTGAATGGCGTGGATGCACCACGCCCTGACTGGAGTATTACACACGAACAAGCATCTGCAAAATTGTAACTAAGATAGGCATTGCAACGTTATAGAAAAATTGCATCGGCTTTACGGCCACTCCGTTATATGTAGGAAATCAAATCGGTGTAAAGGATATTGTCTGATCAGCGAATCCACTTCTGCTTCATCTGGACCGACCTGACTCTCCCCATTATCCTCATCGTCAACGAATTTGTTCTCGTCGTACTCGTCAACATCTACCTTCCTGAACTGGTTCGAATCAGTATTCTTCGACATTTTGATGACACTTTTTGTTGTTTAAAAAGGAATTGCGGAAAATACTGCACGGCGTCGGTGCTCCTTTCACAGTTCAAAAAATTCTGCTTTGGTTTCCTGTCTTGCACTGACAGCTTAACTTCCGCATAGACGGCGCCTTCTAGTGGTTGACGTGTCTTATTATCTATATGGAGCAATGCATGTAAGTGACAATAGATGGCACTAGAGGACAAGAAAACACTAGCTCTTGGAATGCCGTCATACAGGTCCTGATCTGTGAATTGGGCTAATGCAAAGTTATTGGTTTAAGGTTCAAAAGGTTTATTTGTCATTTGCAATTACAAGTTATGGCAATGAAATGCTTGGTTTCAAGAAATGTGTTGAGTTCTTTGCACGTTGCGCTCCAGAACCTCCATTGAAGTTACGATGTTGTTTAGGTTTGGGGATTTGGGGAGGACATGGATGGCATTTGACATAATCCCAGTGTCCATAAAATCACAGTTGAATTTGTTTAGCAGTGTGTGTGGGGGAAATGTCATCCTGGAATACTGGAACATCATGGGGGTACAGTGTTTACACCTTGGTGCATCTGGTCTTGTTAAATGGACTTATATTCCTTGGTCATTATACAACCATGCAGAGAAATCATCTAAACCAGTGTCTCCCATGAGATGGCTTCCCACACAAAGATGGATCCCCCACCATGTTTATCCAGTTGGCATCAGACAGTCTGGGCTGAAGGCATCCTTTGGCTTTCTCCAAACATGAACCCGTCCGGATGAAGGAAATAGGATGAAACGTGACTCATCAAAACGTGTTACTTTTTTCCATTTTTCCAAGTCATGCCTCGTTGTGCGTTACTTTTAGATACAAAGGGTTTCTGAACAGTAGCCCTGTCATAAATTCCGACTTTTTTAAGCTCACACCGTACTCTTTATGTTTAGACAGGAGGTCATAGAGGTGCTGATTCAGTTCTGGTGGTCATTTTCAAGGCTGTGCTTTTTGAGCATTGACCAAATATCCTGTTAGGTGGTGGTCTATCCGGCAGTCTGCTTCAGCTTGAGACTCCTGTTCCACTTTGCCAATGCCAGTTGTCCACGTTCGACATTAGGCTGTCAACAAACCGTTCCCCTTGGCCCATTGAATCATTTGGCAGTTTTTGTGACTGATGCAATTCAGGCACTGACTGTATGTCCTCCAACATCTCTGACATCAAAGTGCGAATTGTCAGACTTCTATTGTGTCTGACATATTTACTGCTAACTGGCCATCAACCTAATGTGACCTCTGCAGCAGGGTTTGTAACTGTGATTCAGTTACTTCAGAGTAACAGTCCTTTTCTATGCGGTTTATGTTCTGTACAGAAGGTCATTCATACAGTTTCTTTTGAGATGGCGAAGAATTGCCAGGATGACATTTTAAGTTTCTTTACATTTGTTATTGCCTCTTGCCATCTCACAATATATCAATAACCTTTTAGCATTCATTGTAATTAATATAGTTCTTCCTAGCAAGGAAATATATTGCTGATAATTAACTTCAAAAAAATGTAGCAGGTGTACTCAAACTTTTGGCTGGTACTGTATCTTCAAGAACTTTTCACAATATATAATTATAATTACTACAAACCAGTAAGTATATGTTTGAAATTAAGCTTAGAATCAGTTTATTGTTAGGCATCGACACCCTTCACCCAAGTACACCCTTGTAGAAATGACCATCCTGCAAACACATTTTCAATGGCTGAAAAGAATTGCAAAAGACAAAAAAACATTTATCAATCCAATTTGTTTTCCTTAACCTGCCGAACACCAACTCACCAATTTAAAATGATTTCCTTTATTTAGAGAATTCATTTTATTTATACATATACATATATATATATATATATATGTGTGCTTGTTATCACTGAGATTGTGTTTTCCAGTCTGAATTGTTGGTCACTTGACACATTGGACTCTGCCACTTCATCACATATTTAGCCTATTGGTCGCTGGATGAAATGGTTTGGATCTGGGCACTGCACCATTTGTACCTGTAAAATAATAATTAAGAAAAATATCATAGTTGGGGTTTCTGTGTAAACATGGATGTGTCTTGTTATCTGTTCACAGGTATCCTTCACAAGCTGGGACAGAATATGAATCACTATTGATAATAAAGAAGGAAATTCCCCTTGATTTTTTGGTGTGTAGATTACTCGTACATTTTGGTTCCCTGCATTAGGTAGATATTGACTCTGCCAGATAATGTGTGTCACCTAGATTAATGGAGGTCACAGTGACATCAGCATGAGTCACACACAATCCCACTCTCGTTGAATGGAATAGATGGGGAGGGTACGGACTGGACTCCAGTTCAATCTAGTTAGTGACCATAATTACAAGGTGATGTACAGTTGGTGAATCATTACAGTTAGTAGTGTGTTGCTAAACAGAGATTTCCAAACCAGGAAATAACAGTGAGAAAATGAGTCACCGTGCGACATCAAGAAATGATTCTGCGACTGACGTTGTTACCAGTGGAAGCAAGTAGGCACACTAGTCCATGTCTAGACAGCTGGTTTACTGCAGAAGAGGAAAAGTGAAATCTAGCTGAGTCATTGTTTTTGTAATGATCTGTGTGCATTCCTTCCACTGGAATCGCAGAACCTCTATATTCACAGACACGTACATATTCACCAGATATGAAATGACCAAATTCAAAATGGTTTGACATGAATATGCTGTGAAGATGCATTTAATTTTAGCATACCGTATCAAATGACCTGTATTGAAATTGGATCACACCGACCCTGTTGTAAATAACGGGAGAAGTGAAGGAGCGTGTTTAAAATCTGGTCAATATTCCTAAAAAATGAACTTAAAATCGTCAGAGTATAATGATTCTGGTTCAAATCCTTCTGCAGTGTTAAGTCTGTGGCCTTACCTCTGAATTCATGGATTCAGAGTGGCAACTAAGCCTCAGGAATAGGCAAAACATACATGAAACATTTTGTAACACAGCAAAAACACAAACGGGCTAATAAACACACAAACTAAAAGGATGTTACAGACAGTGGTCTACCTGGTATTCATGAAACATTAAAAGCTGAGACCTTACATTTTTTATTTCAGTTTTAATTTTACATGAGAATCCAGCATTGTAATTATTTTTCTAGATAATATAGGCTAATTAATTCACTTTATTTTTCATCCCTATAACTTTTCAGCCACCTCAGAACCACCAGCCTTGGCTACAGGCCTATATAATCTGTATCTAGACTAGCAGAAGCATTTATCTATCTAACCCAGGCTATTTGACATGTTGAAAGATATTGCATCATATATTCAAAACGAGAGAGAGAAAGTGAACCTTTCAAAGGAAATCTTTGTATGTAAGCCAAAATCCTATTTCATTTTCCTCATAACAATTGCACAAGGTTTTGCCACAACATGAGCAAAACACTTGTCACATTAGTGGGAAGCAAGCAAGCAAAAGCTAAATAAAAACCTAATCAGAAATTAAATAATTGCTAAATACCAACAGGAGAGTGGATAAATTGACTTCAATAATTCGTATGACTTTTCAAGGAACACATTTAGGAAATGTCTCATTTTCAGTGTATTCTATTACTTGATGCTCTGTTAAAAACCTCAAGCTCATATTTGGAACAAATATTTGTATGGAAATATATTATTTGGACAATTTGTTAACTTTTATTTGTGTAGGTTATGGGGAGGTGTTGAATATAAGGTAACAAAAGAAAGCTTCATCAAGGTGAAATCCATTTAAAATCCATTTATAATGACAACATTCCCACTGGCCTATGACCACATCTGAGATACAGTAGGATGTTGAATTCTTGAGAAAAACATATAAAATCCAGTTCCTCTGTGTTAAGACTACAAGTTCACACAGAGTTCAAACAACCTCCAGACTATTCAGGAATTGCGGCAAAACCTTGAGCCCCCTGTTAAATAGGGCTCGGGTCAACAGTATTCAACCTGTATCGGCTGTTATGCGTGACGATGATACGTAGCAGGATTGCTAAAAGAGACACCTTATTTGGCCACGCGGATGCGGAACGTGTTTGTATTGTAAGCTTCCTGTGTGTTACGTACCCATTGTCAGCTTTAAGCTCTGAGAGAAATCACACGGTTGCGCAACACCAAACACCAACATCCGATTTTCCACTGTCACGTCACTCCATTCAAACAGGCCTGTCGAATGGAGGAGGGACAACACACTCAGGCCATTCTGTTTTTCTTTCGCTCGGCTAGAACCGGTGAATGGCGCAAACAAGCATTCCCCTGTCCCTTCCCCCATCCTCACTTCCGTAGTGTAGGGGTGGGAGGAGGGTGAGGGCTGGTGGGCGAAACTGAGCACGCTCTCCGCTGCTGCGCTTGTTTAAGATGACTGTGGGGGTGGAAACGAGCTAATGGAATTTCACTGGGTGCCTCCGTGAGGGAGTGGTTTTAGAGAGAGTGCTGCATTATCGTAAGCACAAGCTCCTCGTTAGTATAGTGGTCAGTATCCCCGCCTGTCACGCGGGAGACCGGGGTTCAATTCCCCGACGGGGAGTAAGCTTCTTTTTTTCCCCTCCTCTACAGTAGCTGAAAAGGGAAAGTAAAGCCACAGAGAAATAACAGTGTTTTCCTTATCTGATGAAATACAGAAGAGGAAGCTCTTAATACTACAGATTCGATAATAAAGCAAAGCCCCCAAAAAACTTGAAGTAGTATGTTTGAAACAATCATTTTTAAATACATAAATATAGGGAATTATCCTTAAAAGGACTTACTCAAAACAAACAAACAAAAATGTTTCCAGTTTAGATTTGCAGTAGATACACATTAGTCAGTATGAGCAGTGTTGGTAAAGCATGGATCCTTTGCCAACACCGTGCCTTGACTGGCCTGTGCCAGGGACACATCACTGGGCAGCCCGTCACAGAATATACCAGGGCATTATCTCACCCCTCTCTCCTACCTGCGGAATGTGTGTTGGGGTGTGTGTGTGTGTGTGTGTGTGTGTACGAGTATGAATAGGGTGTGAGCAAGCCAATTAAAGTGCAACGACCCATCCTTAGATCACAGACCAGGAATGCACGAAACAAGGTGTGCTGAAACACAACATAGTCACACAGAGTGCTCAAAAGTAAAGCCAGCACAGTATTTTAAAGCCAGCCCGATCTCAGGTCCAATTGAGCCATCTAGCCAACCCCGAGGCAGGATAACATGAAACCGGTCTGAAACCAGGCTGGCTGGAGGCAAGGCTGGTCTTGTTGAAACGGTGACAAGTCTGTCGTTGGTTAACCATGAGCTGTGATGTGTCTTTACAGCCAAAGGCTTGTTATTTGGTCTGGTCAGGGATCTAGAAAGTGGCCCACGGTGGTGTCAGAATGGGAGCTTTGCTGAGCTGCCATTCCGTTTCAAGAACCTCTTGTTTTCGATCTCGCTGAGGGATAGGGAGACGGAGCAGCGGGAAGGGTTCTCTCGTCTCTGGCTGATGCTGTCCTTAATCGCATCTTTGATCACCTGAGGTAGAGCAGGAGAGAAGAAGAGAGCGACATATGAGAGACAGAAATCAAGATATGAACTGAACACTGGGGACACTAAATAAAAATCCTACACAAAGTTCATGTTTAATGGTGGTGGTAAATGCGGTTTTTGACTATGATACTATGTAGAAACATGTTAAAAAGGTAAACAGAAATACCATGTATTATCTGTTTAGTGATGCCAAGATGACAGAAATGTGATGGTATTAGGTTTATTATTGCCACACGTGATACCATGCTAGTACTAAATCAACATTATAACACAAGAAATAAATGTTTCAGCTGAAGTTAAAGCATATGGTCCAGACAGATATACCCAGGATACGCTTGGATAAATTATATGTTTTGTTTTAGTTCAATATTATCACATTTGAACCTTAAACATTTTTAAACCATGTTCGGTACAAGAAACAGTAATCTAATTTGAATGGCAATTAAATTGACATACCGGGTATAAGGATTTATATCGCACTTGCTCCATATGCCATCATGGCGCTATAGACTACAAGTCAAATAATTATATTTTCGATTTTTACTGTTACTGACAAGTGATGAGAAATACATTTCTTTAAAAAAAACGTGTCACTTTAAGGTATGAACTGACTCATGCATAAGCCAAACAAGTGACAGGCACCACAGAAACTATGTTGATGGCAAGGAGGGGGTTCACAGTTTTGGTTCACATGAAAGTAGCATATTTTGCAACATGGTTGCATATTTTCAAACAGTACTGAGGTTAAGTGATTTCATGTAAGATATGGCTGAACACTAGCAATATAAGTTAGCCTACGGCGGAAAGCTTCAGTTCTCACTCACATACATATTAAAGAAAACTAAAGGAATAATAAGAGGAACATAACAAATCGCAGATGCTTCCATACAGGTGTACTACAGTTTACAATTAAGAAATGAACACTGCTACAATGCTCTGTGGCATATATAAATATTCTGAGGAGACCCATTTGACCTCGAGTTTGGATTAAGATGACACGATGAAAAGATCTACGAGACTTTGAATAAGAGTTCATTACTGGGGTATGGATGACAAGGTGCGAGACACAAAGACTGCTCAACTGGCAAGAATTTCAATAGGAACAGTGACTAATGTTAGATCTATATTAACACCTATGAGACAGACACAAAAAGGGTAGGAATTTGTGGGAGAAATCGCTTGTGCATTACTGTAAGGAAATAATTTATGTAGGGAGAAACTAAAGAGCAACTATTTCCCAGGTCACCGAGAATGTCAATGCAGGACGTGATCAGACTGGGTCATCAAGAACAGTCATTCACGAACGATGCATAGGGATTCTATAGTAGATTTGCAGCACATAAACTCCCCAAACACCTCGAGCCTAATGCACATTTTAGACACCAGGGCTGCAAAAACAAAAGGCACTCGTCTACAGGGATGTGGAATAAAAAGATGTGGTCAGTTGAGTCATCCTTCGCCATACTCTGAAAACGTGGGCAGAACGGTGTTCAATTTTTCTGTCACGGTTTGGGTCCACGTGTCTATCCTGATGGGAGTGGTTTCTTAGACACCAAATGAGGGTGGGTCTTTTGAATGAATGGCTTTCCGTCCCGCCAGTAAAGTTCCAGAGACTCGTAGAATCCACACCAAGGCGCATTGAAGCTGTCCTGGCGGCTCGTGGCCCAACACCATAGACACATAATGTTGATTTTTCCTTTAATTTTTAGCACCTGTCTGTGTTTAACATATCTACTGGCAGAGTCCCGTTTTTAAAATATTACCCAACTTTGGTGCTGCATGAGCGGAAAACTAAAACGGCAGTTGGGACAAGCTAGCAATAAAAAATGTATAATCTTTGCACGAGTTAATTATTGCGTTTGTTCAGCAGGACTATGCCGCTGCCTTTTTGCTCTGCTAGAAATCCTAGCATTGTGATAAGACTGAACGAGTAAAGTAGGGTGATTGTTGCAATCGTGTGTTTATCTCTGTATTAACCTAACCGACTGATCTGTTTACACTCTTAATTTAGTAGTTAACATTTTTGTTGGATGTCAGTGGTTTTAGGGGAAGGACTATACGTGTGTTCCGTTTTTTTAATTTGAATTGGGCGCTCCGGGCAAGAGAGCAGTCAAGATAGTGTGGGCTAACTGCACCGTCTGTCGTAGGATTAAGTTGACTCCACCGTCACAGTGGTGCGGGTCCCTGGGTAATCAGTGTATCTTTCCCTTACTGAGACTGTCCTCACCCTTCCGCTGTGTTGTCGTTTGTCAATTGCCCTGATACATTGTGTAGTTGTATTTAATTTGAATAAGTAAATAAAGGTCCCGGTACATGTTTAATAACTTTTAATATATTCCTTTGTGGTTTGTAAAATAAAGCAAGGCTTTTGAAATGCAAAGAGCGACTGCTCTTCGTTTTGTTTGGAGGCTTGCGTGGAACCCAGCTTGAACATTCCGACGTTGTCACATAATGTCTGCGTTCAACAATGATTTGACAGTTGCTACTAGCAATGAACGTTACTACGTGCAAAATTGTAGCTGACAGAAACACAAGGTAAGATCATCTTTTGCATGTCCACTGCCCGACGCTCTCTTCAATAAATCTAATGTCAAATTTGGTTCAGTAAAGCCGACGCCCAAATTCCGATGTACGCGAAAGGAAGCGCGGCGCTACAAACTGGTCAGGTGCTACGGTTTAGTAATACTCTAGTGTGGTTGAGGTTTGGGATAAGATAAGACAACAAAATAGATACTGTAGAAGTAAATGTTAGACAACAAAATTGTCTACACGCAGAGGGTAATATCAGACTGACTGCACTCGATCTGACCCGCCAGTTTGCCATATTTGGTGTGCTTCAAATAATGCCTCCATTAACCTTACAAGCACGACCAGAACTTCATTGGGCACGTTCGGCCATACAGTCAGTCCGTGAAAAATTCTGTATTCATAGTACACTCAGTTGCACTTTCATTAGAGTACATCTACCAAATGCATACGTGATTCCAAATACATTTAGCAGATGACAGTATAATATCGACCGCCTTATCTCATACAAATACCGTTAACGGCAAAAAGGATGCCTGCGAGGCCATAACGTAGTTGTTTACTCAACGGTCACAGCACCATCTACTGGACTGATTAACTAAATACTGCCAGAGCATGTAGAAAACGTAGTCCCACCACTGATACATCAATGAGGATGTCATGGAAAAGTTTAAGAGCTGGAGATCTTCTCTGTGAGAGGTTCTGACAAACCATCTGCCTTGGTCTTGGTGCATGATAGAACATGCAAACGGGGGAAGGAAGTCTTGGAATATCTACTTGGCTGTAGTTTTTTCCTGAAATCCTGATCTACAATGACATCTGAGCTTCTGTTTGTTTCAAGGTGCCTATAGTAATTGGAGGAAAAACCCCAAAGCTGCGGTCTCTGGAACACAGATCACATTGTCTTCATAGACGTCAAGCCGTGTGACCAGGCAGTATACGGTCTCGACAGGATTCCATTGTCAATCACCAGCTTATTCCACTCATGCGCATGTTTCCTTATTTCCTTTCCCAGTTAATGTTTTCTGTATCATTTCAATTCCAGACTTTTCTGTCAGACAGAGTGGTTGTCTGACCGATGCGTCTTTGGGTTGCAGCCTTGATGTTATCAGGTGTTGTGGTGGTTATGTTCCATAATGCTGAGCTTCAGCCACCCGTAGCACATCGTCATTCTTCCTTGCCTTGCATCCTCCACTTTCAGCTGAAACCGCTTCTGGTCACATTGCTTCTGTGTATTCACCCGTATCGCTGTGGTGATTGACTATGAAACGCGGTAGGGCGCCAGCCCCGTCTTCCCAGCTTGTCGGTTCTGGTGGAAGTCACCCACTGCCCCCACGGATACAGGCTAGCTGTGTTCAGAACATACATTAGGTTGACGGGTGGAAGCACTTTGTGTCAACTGTTTATATAGAAAGGTATTTCTAAAATTGGTGAGCTTAGGGGCCTCCACTGTGTAATTGCTGTGACACCCTTTTTAAAGCACCGACACCTGTAGTCAGTGGCGTCGGACCCGGGTGAAAAGGGGTACTAAGTATATAGGGCCCTAACGTGTAGAGGGGCCCTCAAAAATGTTTTAACATTTTTTTTAAATTATAACTACTATAACGTTCCTAGCTACAGGATTTAGCTGGACATATATGCTAGCTACCAAACCTGCAGACAAATTGTTGTTTTAGCTATGAACATCAGCCAACTAGGTAATTTCTACAACTGCTAAATAAACAGTCACTATACTTTAAGTTCCTATATTGCTTCTACTCACAAAATGCTTAGCGAGGTATAAATTCGATTCAGGGACGAACTGTTGCAGTTCAAACCAAGTTCGCTTGATACATTTGCAACGTTAATTACAGGGAGAACATATTTTGATTATCGCTGTAGCCATGGTAAAGTCAATAACAGCTTCCTGCATTAGCTAAAACGGTCACTAGTTAGATCCACTGAGAACAATAGTGGTGTATTGACCCTCCACGCTTGATTTCGGAAAACCGTCTCTTATCGTGTGCACTCTAAACAGTATGAAAAAGGCTTGTGTGGCGTAGGACAGTAGGCCTATTAGAAAAGCACAGATTCAAAGTTGGGCCGGGATGACGGAGGTGCAGATCTTGTTCCTTCCCTTGCACAGTTTTTGGTGTCTGAGGAAGCCTGGGCAATGTGGACCTCTTCGGGCTGCTGGAATGGACCAGAAAAGCTGTCCGACTGAACAGGCGGATTAAACACTGAATTGCTCTGGCAACTGGTTGGTCTCCAGATGCCGATTGGCTCCAGAAACGGCTTGGTAATGGTTGTCTGGTTCACGTGGAGGCTCCATGACTGGCAAGCCCAATGCGAAGGTGAGGCTTATCCTCTCCTCTATCCTCTGTGGCAAGAAACGTCTCTCACAGCCACAGGGCTACTAGGTCACCCTTAAGAACAGAGTATGCCTACCGGAGACATCTTGGTTGGGAAATGTGGGGAGCAGCCCTTTTGAGCAGATCCAAACCATTGTTTTTGTAGCGGAGGTGGTCTACTGGGGTTGGTGAAATGAGCACCCCCTCCAAAGTGATCGCACACAGAGCAGAAATGACGTTTCATCTCATTCCTGGAGCCTCCTCTTTATACAGGCGTGGTTGTGTTGGTTTAAACTCTTGAGATATGGTGATATAATCTGCCTATTAACGTGATTGACTTAAGCAAAAAATCACATTACAAAAAAACATTGCCATCGTGCGCATAGTAGTTTTCCTTGCCTGTAAACCATCCTTGTGCTTAGCGTTTTACAGCGATAACCTCAACAGGCACGAATGGTTTGGAATGCAAGGTCCAGGGAATTCTTAATGTGGAAACAGTAAGGAGGTCATTTCCAAAACTAGAAAACGATTTCCAGTACTAAGAAGCAACTTCCAACCGTGATGATCCCGGACCCCGTGGGTGTTGGTCTCCACGTTCGCATATGACTGTTTACTTTACTGACCTCTATGTTGTTGAGCGTGTTGAACTCCATCAGGTCGTGGAGACGGGTGAAGGCCTGGTTGGAGTACTGGAAGTTGAATGTTGAGTATGGACTCTCTGTGTCATCAAAGATGTCAAAGTCGGCAAACTCCCTCTCCTTGTCAGTCTCTCGGGGCACTCCTGATTAGCAGAACAGTAGAAGGGGGCGTTGCTGTTTTGTTTGTAGCAATGCATGCATTCGCTATATAATGCAAATACAACTAGCTTTCACTGTTAAAGCCCCCGAACTGTATGTTTCCCTCTGGTCTAAGGAAATCCCATAGTCATGAGGCAATGACTGGGGCCAGCCTGTTTGGAGGGGTGTGATTCAGACAGGACGTTAAAGTGTCCTTATCCTCTGTGATCACTAAAGATCCCATTGAAGAGTAGCTGTTTTAGCCCAAATGTAATGGCAACATCTCTGATCAGACCATAATACCAACATGGCAACCTAGTTATCCCCAGCTTCCAATTGGTTCATTCATTCCCCAGTAAATATACCAACATGGCAACCTAGTTATCCCCAGCTTCCAATTGGTTCATTCATTCCCCAGTAAATATACCAACATGGCCACCTAGTTATCCCCAGCTTCCAATTGGTTCATTCATTCCCCAGTAAATATACCAACATGGCAACCTAGTT
>JACXGJ010001949.1:29362-73846 GCA_016801105.1 Esox niger
TTCCCCAGTAAATATACCAACATGGCCACCTAGTTATCCCCAGCTTCCAATTGGTTCATTCATTCCCCAGTAAATATACCAACATGGCCACCTAGTTATCCCCAGCTTCCAATTGGTTCATTCATTCCCCAGTAAATATACCAACATGGCCACCTAGTTATCCCCAGCTTCCAATTGGTTCATTCATTCCCCAGTTTAGATTGCTTAGGTCATTGCTGTATATCAGAACATGTTCTCTGCAAAAAAAAAACAGTTGTAATATCTCAAATGGACATGGCAGTGTTACTGAAAAAGTATTATACTGTAGGTTTTGAAGGGTGGTTTATCCCTAGCATTTAGGAAGATTGATTTTCAGATTCCCCCTATGGCATTTCCTGATTCCCAGTGGTTTCCCAGGTTCACCACTCCAGGTTCACCAGTCCTTACCAGGAGCTTTGAATTCCCTGAAGTTGATGTTAGCCAGTATAAAGTGGATGACAGTGGGGCACTTCTTGTCGTCCCTGCGAGGCTTGAAAACGTAGCACTCCTTGAGGCCCTCACGGTCCAGAACTTTCGGGTCGATTTTAGGGAAGGGCAGCTTGTTCATGCGAGCCCATTTCTCAGCAAGCAGTAGCTCCTTATGGCACGGGGGGTGGGGGTACAGAATAAAGAAAAGAGACAGACGGAAGCATAAGCTCACAGTTTCAAATAATGTCATTTTTGTGACTGGTCAAAAATGGTCTAGTATAATATAATGGGTCTAATATATTGTGGTGCCCATTTGTGTGCGGGCACTCCCTGCCCACCTTGAAGGGTGGGCTGGAGTCCCCGGGGCGGGCAGAGAAGTCGAAGGAGATGATGAGATCGACGCCGCGCTGTGGCCTGAGGATGAGTGGGAACGGTAGGTTGTAGGTCAGGCCGCTGTCCACCACATGAATCTTCTTACTCTTCACGTCCAGCGGCTCGTAGATGCGGTCAAACTCGTCCGGGTCTAGTAGACGTAAAATACATGTACAGGGGCCCTGTCAAAAACCGGGCTTCCCTAAAAGTATGCCATTGTAAATCTTTGATGCCTCGGATTTCCAAGCCCATTAAAAATACGGCGAAATCCTTGATTAAAATTTCATAAAAATATGTCTGTATGTAGTTTTAGGGGCAGATCACACTTGTTGGAAACAAAATACAGTTTACAAGCTGTCTACAAAAAATGTAAGTATAAAATATCATGGCCCTATTCATTGTTGAAAATATGACATTGAATCGTTGCAATGTCTGTACATAACTCTGACACTTATCTTTTATCGACTCACCCGCCTGGACTCTCCCTCCATGACAGTCAGTAATAAACGTGCCTCTTCACATCTAACTGTGATATATATAGGTTGTAGCTCCCTTTCCTCTGGCCCATAACTCCCTCCCGACAACTACAAATATATGGTCCGAAATTAAACTGCTCAAGACAAAATTACTCCCAACCACTGGTCTAAATAGGGTTAGAACAAAGAAGAATCAGCTTCTTCAGAGCGTGAAGCCTCTGTGACACATGGTGAGGAAGTCATTCAGCTAGTGAGAGAGACTAATGGACAAAACCACCGATTCACTCCTGATCACTCACCCTTGCATTTCAGTTTCACGCTAACCCAGTTCTCACTGCCGGTGTTACATAGTAAGATCACTTTGACATGATTATGTGTTTTAAAACGGGCCCATCCGGCCACTCCCACACACATAGTCTCTGGAAATAAATGAAGAGACCCCTGCATCTTTTTCTTTCCTTTCCGAAATGTCCTAAAGGAAGGTTTTGAGTGTGGAACAGCCGGCTTAAAATTTAGAGACCACTTCAAATTGAACGCTGCCGTTCCTCACTCAAAACTTTCCTTTTCGACTTTTTGGAAAGGAAAGAAAAAGGTGCAGTGGTCTCTTCAGTTTTTCCAGAGCTGTATATAGTGGCCTTTCTTCTTCTCTTGGCTTCTCTGTTCTTGTCCTTCATCTGTTTTTATGTTTTTTTTTAAACGCAGACTTCTATCCAAGCTGATCTCAGACCTGTGACGGCATCCGTTTCGTCCTCTGGGGTTTGGAACATGTGCGAACCATCGCTGAATGGGGAGATGGGCATGGAGGTGTTGAGGTTCAGGCCCAGCATGAAGTTGTGCACCTTGCCCGCTCTGCCCTCGCGCGTGTTAAAGAGGGTTGACTCCCCCACCAGGGAGGTGAACATCCGACTGGTCCAGCTGGCCTGGGCCTTACGCTGCAGGTCCTCCTGCGCGTCCTGGCTCTCTGTTCCCCCTGCTGGAGAGATGGTTTGGGGAGGAGGTGAAAAGGGAGGACAGCATTGCAACCCAGGCTCCTAGTATACTGCATACAGACACGCACACACTTTCCTCTCCCTTACAGATCTCCAACACACACGCACAAACTCTTTCTAACCTTTCGTAGACTCGTCGTCATTGTCTGGGGTCTCCTCGCCCAAGATGTGCTGTGGCTTTATCTGCTCTGAAACACAGGGATGATAACGTGCGTGAAAACCAAACCGCTGGAAACGAACGGAACAGGAACGGGTGACTGTGATGGAAATTCCATCGATAGACACTCAAAGGAGTAAGACAGAGACAAAATTCTCTTGGCACAAGACCCGGTTAAAGTCAATCGGCTTGGGGATTCCATGCTTGTTTCATTCAGTCCAGTCCAGTGCCAGTCCCTCTACACTCACCGAGCTTCCCATGTCTACAAACTATTAACATGACAGAGCAGAAGAAAGTGAGCACATTGGAAAGACTCATATTGTGCAACAGGAAATGCCTGAAAAGTTGACGATCACTGCCAGACAAGTCCAAATAACTTAGCTGTCTTCCAGGGTAAACTTGGTTCTTGTTTTTCCAAAATTGCATAGGCCCATTAGATTCAGTGCTGTAAAGTTTGGTAATGTATGCACTCTAGATTCAGTCAGACTGGATTAGAGATTCTACTAAATAACTTTAAATAAAAATATCTTCCTATAGACTAGTTTATAAATAGAACAGCCTTCAGAGTCTGAGCACAACTGTGTAATATAATATAATATAACACAATTGCGACAAGTTTGTTCATACTCTTTGCTAGTTAGCAAATTATTAGTCTAGCAGTGGGAGGGTCACTGCTACCTACAATATTAAGTACCATCTTAGACTAGCTTACACAATGCCATGAATGAGAAAGTTGTTATGATTCATATCAGACAGGTGTTGCCATTCCAGATGACACCACACAGACTAGGTCACACTGAAAGAAATGATGTCAGCCATGTGGCCCATCGCCTGGTTGAAGGTAAACAGGTATTTACTGTAATGAGGGCTCAAAAACCAGTCTGTAAGTCTATAAGCAATGACAGAGAAACGTAAGGAGTGACTTCACGGAAATAAGGTGACAGTGTGAAAAGGGGGATTGGCCTGTTGTTTCGTCTGTGTTTCAGAATGAAAACCATGCACAGGCACACACACCCAAGCATGCTGTACACCATGTGTTTAAAGGGTCGTAAGCAAGATAAATGTGGGTGATGTATAACAGTATCTTACCAAGCTCCTCTTCCATTGTGCTACCTCCAGAGTTATCTTTGAGCCCCAGTATCCGGTTGAAGAGAATGGAGAAAGCACTGCCCCACACCCCTGGAAAAGAACCAACAGTCAGCTAAAAGTATGCATAGCCCGATCCACCTTATGTGTACACTGATGAAAAAAACGTTTACTTTGTCAAGAGGTGTTTCTACTTTGTGTTTTAATTTTTGTTTGCAGTTCTTTGGTGTTCCTGCCTGTATGGAAGCTCAGGTGCATGCGGTTCAGTGCAACAGCCGGTCTTACCCATTAGGAAGTGCAGAGGATTCTCCTCGTACTGTTTTACCAGGCAGCCCATGAAGAACTTACTGCCAAACAGGTCAGGGGGCATGAAGGTGCCATACTTGGCCATGCCAATCTCATATGGGGTAAATTCCACCCAGTCTGCACATGAAACACACAAGAAGAGAGATTGCAAATGGATAAATTATTGGGGCACAGACGATTGGTCTTCAGATTACTGTATGATTTGGCGTCTGAAACTAGAAAGCCAGTTGCAGAATCTGGAACCATGTCAACTTGGAGGGGTCTACATAGACTATGTGCTTAGAACTATGTTGGTGGTGTTGGACCTTAGGAGCTGTAAACACACATTCGGTAATGCGATTCCCTCGTCAGTCCCACTCCTACACAAAAAGGGGGCGATCGCAGAACCTCAGAGAGCTATCCTTTGGCTAACACCATAGCAAACTAGACAGCCTTTTTGTGAATTTTTGTATACTTGTCAGTACATAAACTATGATTGTATCCTACTTTCAGGTTGATATCCTGTTTGAACATATGAACTCACAAACCAGATTTTAAAAAAACATGATAAACTTTTTGTCACAAACCAAAAAGCAGAGGGTTAATTTCACCATTTACTTATTGAGTCATATGATCCACATACAACCTAGCAGCGAAACTTGAAAAGTGTCTCCACAGACTCACCACAGCGTTTCGATAACTAAATATGTATCTGACAAAGGGACTTCCATAATCTTATCAATATCTCCAACTATATTTGGCCAACACATGTTTTGAGTGAATCGCTGCGAATACGGACAAAAACCTCACCTGATGATGATGAAATTAACATGGTTATCAAAATGTCGAGCCGATGTAAGGCAGACAGATCTTATTTGATGTGGACGTAAAATCGGATTTTGCCGCGAGGTTTATTGGGGATTATGATGTGTCGACTATTCAGCCAATAGCATAATCCCAAGTTATCACTGTAGAACAAAACATCTTCATGGGTGGATCCCTTTGACACTTTTTATAGTTGCTGAAATTACATTTGGTTGTCAGTGCAGAATTAGCTACATAGCCTATTGTCGACAGATCTTGTCACATAAAACTGGTCAAACAACTGTGGAGCAGTGGAAAAGCCTTTTCACAAGCACTAGGGACATTTCTCTTGTAACTTCAATTAGTACTAAATGCAAACTACTTTCATTAAATACTATTTTCTAGGACCCATGACTCAAGACTAAAATTAGCCCGAAACTGCAACCTTGAACAAAGCCCAAATCGGTAGACTTCCCTCTTATGGAAATCTTGGTATTTGGTCAGACGATAAGCAGTGAAACATGCATTACGTTAGTAGAGTCAAACATTAAGGTTGGATTCATTTACAGAAATACTGTTTTGGGGTAGAAAAGAAAATATTTCTCAGCAAAATATGTCTGCATATGTCTGCAGATCAGAGGGATGTAATCTACATGCATGTGGCAGTGTCTACGTTAAAACCTCTGGAAACAGTCCTAAACAAATTCTATAACACAGCTGTCTTTTAACACAGATGACGAGTTTACTATCAATCACTGCATACCGTATCATAAGGTTGGCCGGTACACCACTTACTAACATTCCATAGATTACTCGCGGGTGTTGTAATCATGCCCATTTTGTTTATGAAACTCGCCTACAGAATATACCAACTACGTTGCTCACTTAGAAATATGAGGCACCAGACCAGCTCACAGGGATGGTTCATTTGAGGTCCCACCAGCCTTTAGTGAGAATGAAAGAGTGCTGCGTATGACAAGGGGTCATGTGAGAGGAGTGTGAGGCAAGCGGGATATACAGCATGTGTAAAGTGATCTGAAAAATACAGTTGGAACATGGTATCATGGTGTTTTCCGTTTACTGCCACACTGACATCCGTCCATCATGATGTTATTCCTCCTATATAACAGCCTTTGGTTACTCAATTGATTTGATTTGGCCTATTCTGTTGTACAGTAAACAGTGAAGATACATGTAAAGTGGTGGGACAGGTTTCTCTGTAGCACAGTCACAGCATGTATACATTTTTGAACAGTTGTTTTGGGGTTTGAGGTGAACAGAATAGTTAGCAGTAAGTTTAATGGTAGTTGTCGTGGTAACATGCTATCAGTAAAATGTTAGTTTTGTAAAAATAACATCTGGAAATTAAGCAAATATTCTGTCACTTGACAAAGGTTTTCTGCTTTTTTCTCTTTTTGCTCTCTCCTTTTTTGTCCCTCACTGGTTTCACATCCCTGACTCTTGAATGTCTTAAACAGGACAGAAGACTTGTCGAAACAACGATGGACCTTTAACAATTTCTAACAACTGCTATTTCCGGGATCGCAAATTAACTTTGACAAACATGTCAGAGGGGAACAAAAATATGCACAGGATTGTCGTCTGATTTCTAAAGGTGGCCCTCAAGCCAAAATGTTTATACGCCACTGTTCAAGGCTGCTGTATATATTTGAAGGTTTCCAAGGTGACAGACTGAGCATTTGAATTACTACTGATGTAATGAATGTGCATATTTCACTGGGGTAGTCAGCGCTAACACACCCACATAGGCACGAAGCCAAGTATTCTGGGTAGGGCCAATTGTCTTGACATTCAACGGCGCTTTTGATCACATTTTGTATTTTCATAATTTCAAGATTTCTTTTCATAATATTGTACCTGATTTCATAATTAAATGGACAGATTCATGGTTTATTTCATAATATGTTTTTTCAGGATCACAAGGAATGTGTCAGTCAATGCAAGTGGGTTGTCCATAGGGCAGGGGTGGGGAAACTGAGGCCAACTGGCCGAATCTTGACAACGAGGCAATTCCATCTGGCTCGCGGTAGGTAATAAAATAGTTTTGAGGGGAACTAAAACAAATGACCAGCCCATTCTTATACTTCTGAATTTAAATTATTAAGACATTATAATGGACCTGCTGTATAGATGTTTTAATTATTGACCTTTTCTGGCCTGAAAAGCATTTATGATTAACAAATAACAAAACAAATGTGGCCCTCCATTTAATTTAAAAATACTGATGTGGTCCCGAGCCAAAACGTTTGCCCTTCAGTGGTTTAGAGGCAGATTGGCTAATCTAGCCACACTATATTCACCTACAGTGGCTCTCTTCAGGGCATGCAAAATGATGAAAACAAGACTTTGCAGCATTCACGGCTGTTCATTGTTAGCAATTTAGCAAGTTTGTATGAAAGTTTAAACAAAATCACTATAACTGTGTACACATCCTAATTAAATGGCAGATGAAACAAAAACTCAGGCAGTCGCAGCTTCTGGCGTGGTTAGGCTAGGTTCTTTTTATAGTCCCATGTGTTTTGATCAAATTCTGAAAAATGTAGATGTCTGCTTGTTTTGAGAGCTGACAATAACCCTGTTTAAGTGGGGTTAAGAAACTCGCTTAACGGGAGAAGACGTTTTCATTGCGTGGGCCTCGTTTTAATTGAGCAGGGTTATCTCCTTCTCAACAGATATTTGCACATACTTGAGTACTTCAACAACATAGCACTTTTGTTTTGGCAGTTTGACTCGCAAAGGAAGCAAAGCGGTATCTCGTGCAGCGGAGAATAAAAATCAACAAATGACTTCAGAATCCCCTCAGAGGCGCTGAAGCAACAGGGGGTGACACACACATTCAGATGTACAGTGGTTAAGGTGTCTTGATATTGGCTACACTAACGTGGAGCGCTGAAGCAAGCAAGAGACAAAGACACTGACTCATCTATGGATGCTTACCAACAACAATACTGTCATGTATCCCAGGGGCATTAACATTGGCTAATTGGCAGGTCACTACTACAAGTTACGCATTGTTTGCCTACTGAAACAAACATAACTTTGTCGACTTAGTTTTGAACAGGTGATGCCACGTAGACCACATTATTTAATACATTTCCTCGCTAGCAGAGAAATGTATCGCTAGCATGAGCTGCATCCCTGGTAAAGGTTTTGGCCAATCAGTGTCTGAAGACTAAACTTCATTAATTTGTGCTTTATATCATTCAGAGAGGGACAGCCAGTCTGCTTGATGGCGTAACTTCTGTAGTATTGCGTGTTTGACAGAAAACCACAGCGCAGTGTTCATACAATTCCCCTGTAGCTAGTCGGTAGATAGTCGGCCGCGGCTGGCTACAGCACTAGATTCACACAAGCAGGAGCTGTGGGACAAAACGTTTATAGATGGACCAACAAACCTCACATTTGCATATTTTCCAGGGAAATAAACAAATGCATCCTTGTTGTCCGTTGACTTTGACACACGGCTTGACAACGGGAAGGCCATGCGACGCACTGTCCCAAAGACACAGAAGCTCCAAGCATGTCCGCTCATCTTTTCCCTATCACTTCAAGCAAACATGTCACAAGAAGATGGATCTTCCTAACTATAACTGTCGGAGGCGGACCCATGTAGACGTCAGACCACTTAAAGCTGAGCACTTGAAAAAGACACCTACTAGCGATTTGAACTTTTGTGAGCATTGGAAAACCACTGTGAGGGTTTGAAAACCGCTATTACAGTAAAACTGAAGCGATCCTCTCAGACCTACCGGCAAACTTGAGTTCGGAGACATCTGGCTTGACATGCAGACAGGTGAAGATGGGCAGGGCAGTCTGGCCCTCGTTCACCTTCTTCTGCATGTGGCTCAGCTTGGAGTCCATCCTCTTGATGTTGAAAGGGCGGAGAGAGAGGAAGTGAGGGAAGACAGAGATACAAAGAAGGATTGGAGAGAGAAAAGTGACAGGGAAGGGACAGAGAAGAGAGAGGAACAGAGTAAGAAGTAGTGGGAGACAGAGAAATAAGTTGTTCATGCATCTATTAACAGATGTGCTCAGATGTAAACTTCTCAAAGGTGAAGTGTACATGTTGTATTTGCCTGACATACTACTTTCCATCGTTAATGTAATCATCTCACTTTGACTGCGTCATTATGAGCAATGGGTCCAAATAGTCACAACCTCGGTTTGTATACATAACACTGTGGGTTTCCCTTCAGATACAATGCATATCCTTCACACACAACCACAGGCCATGTTGCAAGAGATTGCTTCAGATTAGATGAAGCCCCGCTACCGGTGTCGTATCTAAATTTGAGACCGTTTGCTAAAGCAGGAAAAACAATCCAGCAGATACAGGATATGGGATTTGTGGATCAACAAAAATGGAAATCGGTTTCAGGGTTTGATGGATTTTTTTTGTTGAATTGTGGGAAAAAGGAATTTAAAACCTTAAATGTACACTGTGAGCTTGTGTTTCTAGCTTTGCTGGAAAATTACTATAACAACAGTATGATGGAATTAAGATTCCACATCTGTACAGCACTATGGGAAGCCACCCACAACCTAGGCGTGTAATACAGAGGACGAGCACGAGGTTCAGATAACTCCAACTAGCAACGAGACAAAGCAGTAAAGAAAACACGTTGCCTCCTGGGATGACCCAGACGCGGCGCGTTCACCCCCCACCTCCGCACCTACCCGCGTCTCACCGCACGCCCACCCCAGTCGCGCCCCCATCTCACCCCGGGAATGAGCGTCTCTCCGATAAGCATGCCGAAGACGTCCGTGAAGGTGACGGGCTGCCCGCCGGCCTTCTTGCTCCACAGGGCCTTGACGTAGCGCCGGATGTGCTGGGGCAGAAGCAGCTTCAGCGGGTTGTTGCTAACGCACCTCATCAGCTCCTTGTTGATCTCCCCAGGGCCTCTGTTCTCAGGGAACTCCGGGTGGGAGTACAGCATGGACATGTACCTGCATTGAAGAGGGAAGCGTGGGAAACAATCACTTCCTGGGCGTCCCATAAGCGGACCGTTGTGGTGACGACATCACGAACTGTTGTTAAAAGACCAAGCGCTATGCCGTTCGGGAAATTGTCGACAGAAAGCTAAACGAGAGCAGTGTTCTCGACTGACCAGGTGGACCCAGAGAGCCCAGCGATGTAGGTAGCACAGTCCAGAATTCCAGAATCAGACAGAGCCTTCATCACTCCAGAAAACCCAACCATAGCCCGGAAGCCACCCCCTGAACCCAATATAGCGATGGTAGGTACCTGTATGGACGTAAAATGCACGTAAACAAAGACTGGATTCAGAGATTGCCACTATGATCGCGACGTCGTCTAGCGGGCTCAACAAACATGTGTGAGTGTGGACCTGCCTCTCTGGTTGAGGTGGGCAGGTGCTTTCTATTCTCCATGCTAAGCAGTTTCTTAATGGCCAGCATCACCCGGTCTCTGCGCGCCTGTCTGAAAAGCTTCTCCTTGTCACACAGCGCCATGCTGAACCTCAGATCTGTGGTGGAACTGGAGGAGATGCGAGACACAGACAGACATGCTGGTTAGTTTTATGGGACATGGGAATTCACATCAGTGCTACCTGCAAATAATGCACAGAAGCCTCTTTTGACAGTGACACATACCACACCTCCAAGGACATCTCCAAGAACACCTTGGTTGACTGGGAAAACAAGACAGAGGATGTTTGAGGACTGATTCACAATGTCTTTGTTTCTTTATATAATTTTTTTTTTTTCGTAGCATGTCTGTGCTTTTTTTTCAGTGATATTAAAAAATTCAACGCAGGCATCGGCGTCTCTTCAGGACCTTCCGGAACCTTCTTCCAAGTCAAACAAGACGGGCCTACCTTGCCGATCGAGAAGGAAACCACTTCTCTTTGTCCCACATTGAGATTAGCAATAGAGTAGGAGGCCGTTCCCAGGGTCTCATCCAATACATAGTTAGCATCCATTAATGTCAACTGAAACAGCAATTACACAAATCATGAAATACGATGTTATACAGAACAGGGCATTTATCTTGATAGGTGGTATTCATGCCCCTTAACAGAATCAGCTAACTGACAATCCCACTGCACAAATAGAAAATGTGATGTTTTTCGGTGTCTATTCATAGAGTTTTACGTAGCTGACAGTGTTCACCTGAAGCGTATTTTCCTGATTGGGGTCCAGTATGAAATCGAAGGTCTCGTTCCATTTGGGGTGGATGTCATTGTCAATGTGCCGCGTACGTTTCCTTAACTCCGGAGCTGTTGGGATGAACAGTTCCACATACGGATCTGGAGTGTCCACTGCCCTCAGGAACACAGACGAAAACATCAGGCAACGCGAACAGACATGAAACAACGGACACTGAAACAATATCAGTTCTGTGTACATCACCTTGTCTGGGTTCAGTGTGGAAGTAAATTTTTGACTGAACCATGTGTGCAAATGACAACCAGGTTAGTTCAATCGTTTCATTATGAATCATTGTGAAACACACGCCAACCCAGACACGCATGTCACCCTCACATACACTCATGTAAACACACACACACACACTCACACAAAGTGACATGGTCAACTAACTCACACAGATCTCCCAGTGTGGAACCCTTGGTGACATTCTCAGCTCGTATCACAGTCACTTTCAACCTGTGGGAATACTGGTGTTCTACCTGCAGGAGCAAACAGCAGTAGGAACGTCCTATTATAAACTAAATAATTGGCATTGCAAACCCTTGTTCTGGTCTCCTGTCAGAATATAAATGGCCGGAAAACATCCAATAGCTAAAGCAAACAGACAGAATTTGACCTTAAAAAGCCTGACATCACAGACCGTCACACTGCGTGTGTGTATCTATTTCCATATTTAGCTGTTTGTGACTCACAAACCAGAAGCAACTTGATGACCTGATAAAAGTGAGGATATAACATGTAAATTACTGTCTATCATGTCCTGACAATACTTGATGTTTACTTACCACAATGTATTGATAGGGGTCTATTGAAGACATGTTTTCTTTCTGAGGCCAGTCACGGTACTTTGAATGAAGCCGCTGTCCAGTGAACGTTCAGATTTTGATAATCCCACTGAATAACATAGCAAACACCTTTTATTAACACTTCATGCTCACGTTATATTAGTAATCAGGAGAAAAAACAATATATTACTGTATACTAAGCCACTAAGCCAACATTCATATAATTTATTAAATATATATACAGTATAATTTGGCACATATATTTAAATGTAGGCCTACCACATCAGTTTAGGTTGTGAACAGCATTCATGAACTTATACTTATCAACTTCTTATCGTTCATGATGTTATCTACTCCGTGTTTTCTTCAGGTTAGAAAAATTAGATGCACTGAATAGTTCACTATATAATCCACTGTATAGTCCACCTTATGGCCCATGGGGATGCAACGGGACACGGTATGTCATCGAACCTTTCCTTCGGTTCAACGGCACACGTGAACCAAGGAGTTACAACATGCCGGTAAATTTCCTATAGATTCCATAACATTCTTATAGCGCTGCAGGCCACACACACGATGTAGATTCAGATCTATAAAACCAGACGCGTAGCATGTGAACAGGTAAGGCAGGCAACTGCTTTGGGCTCCAGGCCTTTAGTGGTTTCTTGAGGGCTGACAAACAACTCCACAGCAAAGCACCAAATGTTTCAATCACAGGGACCGCAACCGTCTCTCCCTTACAAATGGACAATTTGCAGTAAGTCGGAGATCTGAGTCCTCACTAACGGCGCAACATATGATGCTTGCAGGTTTCAGGAAGTTACATTTAAGACATTTAAATAGTTTTTTATGGCACTAAGAATTCAATAAGACCAATTGCACAAAAACACCAGACGCAAAAAATATACAAGTATACAAATTATTTTGAAGTACCCACTGTTGTTCGAGCAGTAAGCCTACTGCTATCAATAATGTTACAGGCTGTACTTCGTCAGTGATACGACCAAACAAAACGAAGAAATGCCGGGCGTTTGTTGGAGGTTTTTCGCAGCGTTTTTGTTGTTTCTCACACTTCATATTGAATTATACAGATCGAATTCCTATATACAGTTCCGAAAAAAGTAAGAGACCACGGCATCTTTTCCTTTCCATTAACTTCGAAAAGGAGGGTTTTGAGTGAAGAACAGATGCGTTAAAAGTAAGAGATCATTGCAAATTGAACGCTTCTGTTCTTCACTTAAAACTTTCCTTTTCAAAAAAGGTGCAGTGGTCTCTTAATTTTTTCCGGAGCTGTATGTGCCAAGTATGAAAGACTACTATCAAAAAACACTGGCCTTCGTGTACTTTCTCTTCAACAGATTTCAACGACAAAGCAAAGATGCTGATGTCTAACAACTTCTGACTGAATTTGCGTTTTCCCATAGTACCTGCGGGAGGTTTTGCAGCCAATGTCCACTATGTTCCCAGCTAAATTACCTAGCTTAATACTAGCTAGAAATCTACCTCCTGAACTACTGTGTTGGGGAAAAGCAGCCAACTGTGACGAGGGTCTTGCTGAGTGACATCTAACATTCTGAAATCGCTGCGCGCGACCAGAGCTGAAATGCGTTCAGAGAGAAGCACATTTGAAGAGGCACGGCCGTCCTTTCAATCCGCTGTGTGGGAACATTTTGGATTATGTGTTCAATCTGATGACGAGGGTAAGAAGACCTAGACGACAAGTACTGTCAGCATGCTTTGCTTTGCCACGGTTGGCTACTCCAGTGAAAACACTTGTAACATGATGACATCATTCACACCTAACCGTACCGTTACCCTGACCCACAATACACGATGCATACTGAACCGTGGGCCTGTTGTACCTTTCTATACCTAATAGTCCTCTTTATAGTTCTCTGTACAGCCCACTGTATAGTCCTCTGTACGGCCCACTGTATAGTCCTCTGTACGGCCCACTGTATAGTCCTCTGTACGGCCCACTGTATAGTCCTCTGTACGGCCCACTGTATAGTCCTCTGTACGGCCCACTGTATAGTCCTCTGTACGGCCCACTGTATAGTCCTCTGTACGGCCCACTGTATAGTACTCTGTACGGCCCAATGTATAGTTCTCTGTACGGCCACTGGATCACTGTATTGTTCCTTTTTGAAGTAAACCGTATTTACCAACAGGGTAAGTCTATAGGGCTGCTTTTTCTTTGCTGCATGTATATTCTAGTCTAGTTTAGTAGCGGTGCTGCTGCCTGTGTGAGGGATGGTCATACATGCTGTAGAGATTAAACCTGCAGTAGCAACAATTATGATTTAAAGTATGCCTATGCCCTGTGTGTATGTTGGCTTAATGCGTAATGCAATGTTTTCTTCCAAAAGTACATTCTCACAAGCCGTTATCACACACACACACACACACACAGCTGGCATTTCCAACGTCATTTAAAAAAAAATCATTCAAAAATGTAAATCTCCTTTAATACCAGTTCTTGCAAATCCAGGAATATAGAATCAAGCTGAACAATATAAATAGTGAAGTAAAATTTGATAGTACATTATACCATTTGTCGAGGCTAAAATAAAAAGGCATGAATCTACAGTGGGGATACACGCTTCACACAAGAAAATTGGTTGACCTACAACAAAAGGAATTACTTATAAACTCAATATTTTGTGCTGTACATCTTGGGCTGTGTAAACCAATTAGATTGTGGGTATGACGTGCTACATCAACAGATTTCCAGACCGGCTGACTGACTTCCTCTGCAATTTCCCCCAACCTTTTCCTCGGATGATTCTTTGGTTCATCTGTGATCGAAGTTTAGCCCTGTGCCAAGTTGAATTTAAACGGTTTTATCCAGTGCAAAATAAATGTATTGCATTCATCTTAAGATACACACAACTCAGTGGTAGTAATCACACCTCACTCAATGAGGTGGCTATTAACAAAATCTGTGTTAGAAGGAAGTTGAAAACAAATAGCAATAAAAATGGCAAGCATTCGTTCACAATAGGCAACGGTGGGGGGATATTGAAAAATGAAAAGTTTCAGATGTTAAATTGGCAGGGAGGGAAAGATGGTTCCACCAATGTAGAGCAAGGAGAGAATAGGAGTTGCCCTCCCGAAGGGATGGGAAGAGACCAGAGTTGGCAGAACGTGGGGACTTTTTCCTAGCCACTGAAGTTCAACAATACTGTTGTTTGCCCCTTGGGGATTAAGTCCAGGTGTTTTGTAAAAGCACTTGGTGCCAAGTGCTGATGTAAAAAGGGCTTTATAAAATAAATTTTGATTTGAGAACGAAGAAAGAAATATCCTGTTTCTACAGAACATTTTGTGGTGTGGTGTTTCTGTTACTATCGTTGTGATGGAGAGGCACGCTGGGAAAGCTCATGTGCCAAGTCACAGATAAACAAAAGACTGAGGGTGAGGGAAATTGTAGAAAAAAATGACCAATTATACATTTTCCAGGTAGGAGTGTAGGGTTTGATCATTGCCTTAAGGTAGGGAGGAGCAGTTATTCTTGCTGTTCCATAGGGGAACACAATGGCCTTGTTCTGGATCTGTGCTTCACCTGGATACGCCTGGAGTTTGCTGAGCAGTGGATTGACATGGGACAACTTTGTAAAGTTGAACATAAAGTGGGCTTAAGCATTCTGGATGCCTGGCAGGGGATTCATGGCTCAATCAGGCAGCCCTACCAACACGGAGTTGCAGTAGTCTGCACATGTCTGAATCAGTACCTGTGCCGCTTCCTCCCTAAACGTGCAAGAGCAAGTAAACTTCCGTCATGTTTGCGGGGAACAGCAGGGTGTTGTCCAGGGTCAAACAGACAAACAGCAAGGCCGCTTAGTACGGAAATAGTTGTTGCTTAACCATTTCCTCTAAATACCGTAACCTTACGGTTTTGGGCAAGCTCCACTTTTGAATCATCTATTCATTGAACATTCTTCCGTGGAGTGTTAACGGGTCTTGACAGGTGCTTCCATTTGTGTTCTGCTTTTGTAAGGCGATCCATGAGCTGAAGCACATCTGACGATAATCCAAAGCACACAGGCAAGTACATAAGAGAAGCAGTCTGAAAAGCAATACATATTAAGTTTTGGAATGGCCCGGTCAATGACCCGACCTAAATGTAATTCAAAGGCATGACTGAGCTTGAAAGGAGATTGATTAATCACTGCAGGGAGTGTTTGATTGAGCACAGAAAGATATTGGTGTTGGATAACTTTGTTAATAAAACAAATATTATACAAACCGTGTATCATATTTTGGTAATGTTACATTTATTTCACATTAGGATATGGTTAAAACGCTGATAAAATTCAGTAAGAAAAATTGAGAAAATCATAAAGGTGACCTACTTTTTCACAGCACTGTACATACATTTGTGGTTGCCAACCTTTTTCAGTTAGTGTGCCACCAATAGGATCTTGCTCTGCTTGGAGTACTCCTGAAGTAACCCATTATGTTTCATTTCACCGGTATGCCGATGGTGTCATGAGTGTTTTCATGTACTCCTTTTGGAGAAGTCAAGTACCCCAGTTTGTAATCACTGAATTAGTAAATAGTATTGATATGGAGATGGGCACAAACAACCAAAACAGATTCAGTGTACCTTGGCCTGGACTGGGGATGCAACACAATTCCTCTATGATACATTTCATGGTTTTGCTATTTTGTTTATTGTGGTAGACCATTTTCCCACAAAAATGTGGAATTATTGTGGAAATGACTGGACTCCTGAGGGGAGAGTTTAAAGTTGTGAAAATTCTGTGCAACCTCCATCATGCAGTTGTAGTGAACTGCTTTAGGTTCTCGTTCCAGGCAGTTCCACACAAATCAAATGTAAGAAATATAAAAGCTAGTATTAGTCACAAGTCCCTTGCATACAATAAAAACAGTGAGTCTGTGACACATTGACCCCATCACCAAACGAATGGTATCATTCTGAGAGGGTTTTCCAAGCCTTTACTGCAGCCAATTTGAGCTTTTACTTGTTTTCGGTAGTTTCTGACTTCAGTCTCCTTTTCAGCATGTGAAATGCATATTCAATCAAATTAATGTCATGAGATTGACTTGTCTTTTTATCCCTGATGAACTCTTTGGTTGTGTTGGAAGAGTGTCTTGGGTCATTGTCCTGTTGCATTGTGAAGCTCTCCCCAATGAGTGGTGGATATTTTTTATACATTGGTAGCAAAGATGCTCTAAATACTTCAGAATTAATTCTGCTGCAACCATCATTCATTACAACCTAAATAAAGATGCGTTAGCCAGTTCCAGAGGCAGCAATGAATACCCATTCCATGACACTTCACCACCATGCTTCATGTCCTTTTTGCTTTCGGAGCTGTCTGCACCATCTATTGTGGCCTTTGTGAAACTTTTTACACTGGAGCCTGACACTCATTTTGGACTTGGTACTTTAACACTGGCCCACCACTTTCAAAATGAACCATTCAAATGTATTATCATTATTACACAGAGTATGCTACATTCTGCTTATTGACTATCTTATAGTATATGACCATGCCTGCCTTTAAAATTCATCACTTCCCCTAAATTGATATGAAGCAAAAACAATAATATATGTAAAATATATCAAATACAACAATATTGAAATACAAAATGTATATCTTAGGTTTTTATATTTTACTAAACAATCCATCAGAAGGTTAGGCATTATATGCAAAACAGATTGATGCATTTCAAGAATTATTAATATAGTTTTCAAACAAATAGACCCCAGTAGGCCTATTTAAGTAAACAGGCATTAGATCTGCACATGAAAGATGCTGTTTGCTGCATCTAGGTATATGGGAATATGCTATATGTCTGGCTACCTAGAAAGTTTAATCACTTTAGGTCCTTTAAACTGAACACAATTAATGTCATACACAATTACCATACCTCCCGTGTCAATCAAATGATCTGCTGTCGGTTGAAAGAGTGCTGGACAGACAATTTTTCTCAAACCAGACATAGCGTGAACTTAGAACTATAAGGTTCCATCTGATATTTTTGTCAAACTTTAGTTATTTACATATATTGGATTTTTATAAATATTTATGTGGAGTTATTTTTCAGAAAACGTATTTTTTTGTTTCTATAATTCACTAAATAAAACCTGGTTGGCGTTATAAGGTTCTATCTATGATCGAATAAAAAGCGTCAATGAATACGGGAGGACCTATCAAAATCAGTCTTAGCCATGTATGTTTAGCTGTGCAAGTTTGTGTGTTAGTAGGTAGGCTTGGGATAGGTCGCCGATTTTAGAATACTATTAGAAACCTAAAATGTACAATATTTTTTATGATTTATTAAAAAGCGATAGCAGTAGTGAAGCGTAAGTTGAAGCATATTAGTAAGCTTTATTGCGGTTTGTTAATAGTATGCAAAGTTGATAGCTAAAGTAAATAGCTAACCCAATTCTAGTAACCTGATTTTAACTCGCTTGCAAATGTGCATAGAACGGTTAGCTACGGTGACTATAGCTAGCCTACTATCTGCCCATCAAGTTTCAAATTGGCAAGTTAACGTTAGCAAGCTAAGTAGAGTTGTAATCGCATTAGCTATCTAAAACTGGCTTAGTAACTAGGTAATTATATTATCAGCTCACTAGCTAGTTAACTAGCTAACAAGTGTAGATACCTTTTAGAGCTTTTATGTGTTCAGGAGTGCAGTCATTATGGCCATGTATCAATAACGGCCAGCTATAAAAAGCACCTAGTAGACTTCCTATAGTAGCTATCTGTTTGTAGAAATGGTGTCTATAAAATGGATAACAGAGAAGGCACAGATTATAATCATGAAGCATAGACACATACAGCAGGAGAGATAACAACAAAGAGACCAGTAATGAGAGAGTAAAAGAGACAGTATGTTCAGGCAGTACCTTAAGTAATAATATTTTGTGCGGTTACACAAAAAAAACATCACAATAACAGAATACTAACAACACAAAATATTATAAGAATAAATAATATTGTGATGGTCAGCTGTGTTGAGTGTTTGTGTATTGTTTTGTATTCATAACAGTTGAGGCAGTGGCAGAAGATACAGATTTTTTTTTCTGTAATTCTAATGACACACAGACTTCCAAGACTTTTTGTCTTGTTACAAAAATGATCAATACAAGCAAATACCTTTTGCTGCTGTGGCCCAGATTGTGTTTGATCAGTGTCCGCGCATACAGTATACTAAGGGCCCATAGGAAGCCTGTAGATGTGGACATCAGGGGCTCAAATGTAAATTTGTGGCAAGGTTTAAGCACATGCCTGCTAAAATTAAAAGGAATAATAATGATAGTTTTGTGTAGAGTAAAAAAATGAAGACATGCTTAATGTGTAAGGTGTTTCAAACTTGATGGTATTGCCTAACTGCATGAATTGCCATGTTGAATATAAATGTTCTAATGATTGAAATATGAATATGATACGTTATTTCAAAATCATATTAATATTTAAATTTTTCACCTGTAGTGTATGTCTTGGAAGAATGTTTTGCTATATGGCTATATTTGTCCTTTGAAACTAAAGGTTTCATATAGTGATGGTGAGATGGAACCTCAGAATTCCGAACAGGATCAGAGCTCTCAGAATTACAAGGTCCCATCTGCATTTGAACTGTTCCAAAAAAGATAATTTCCAATGGTCCCAGGATTTTGATATGGCCTTAAATATATACTAAGCTATAAAAATATACTATGTAAAACCTTTGCTAACAGGGATATGAAATCGTTGATGCTCAATATCTCTGCATCATATTGAACGCAGATAGAACCTTATAACTCTAAGCTTACGATGGGTTTATGCATAGCGACCAGGTTCTTAGCGAGTGAATTTTGATAGCTAGATACAGTTAATTGGAGTTATTTACTTCTCCGTAAATGTGGGCTATTCGTTCTGGCTAGTTGATGCTCTTGCGTACCTTTGGATGCTGTGCGCTACGGATGGAAAAATATGTCCTACACGAATAGATGTTTGTTCATGCCTGTTAAAACAACTCCCGAGTGTGGCCTTGCACAGACCTTTCAAGGACCGTGCTGAAGAGGGGGAAAAGGGTTAGGTGACGGGGACCGGACGTTGTCACTGACGCTGCAGATGGACAACAGATGTCTGTCGATGTGAGTGGCACACGCGATGGGAGAGGGCAGTCTTGCGTAAGTGGCACGTGCTTTGCACGGGTAAGACATTCAATTATGTTGCTTTAACAAAAGCGTTTTAGCGTATTCTCTACATTTGCCCTTTTATTACAGCCCGTAACACAGCGTACAGTTCAGTGACTGACATGGCCCGTCAGGCAAATGGCATTTTTGTATAATTATAGCCCTATTCAAATATGCCATTTGCCACACTGGCCATCTCAGTCACTGAACTGTTTGTCATGACATCCTAAAAACATCTTCCCGCCACCATGCTGTCATGACATCCTAAACATCTTCCCGCCACCATGCTAATAGGGAAAATTAGGTGAAGTTTTGTAGTCTGCGGACTGGCATTTATTTTGCGCGGTAGGACTTGAGTTGAGCGGCCGTTCACCCATGCAGTTGTAGCATAGGCTACTGTGCTGTAGGTGGCGCTGTACCGTGGTCTCAGACTAAACTCCAGAGTCTAACTATAGTGTTAAGGTGGGTTGAGAACTGTCGACCCTGAGCCCGCCACCGCATATCGTGAAACATCTGCGCGTTGAGCAGTCTGGAAGTTGAGCAGTCAAACTTGCCCCAACACGTAACCTACTTTCGAAGTCAGCTAGATCTCTTGCAGCCATGGTAATCAAAATACAGGGCACTTGGCCAGACTGCATTTTTCTACAAGACCCTAAACAGATGGGATGTTAATTCAATGTTTGTGTGGAGGCACCTGCTTTCAAATGATTTGGTATCGCTCATTACTCAACTTTTCAAATATTTGGGAGAAGTTCTGTATCAGTTTTTTAACATTATGGAGAGATATGAAATAGCCTACTGTGTTAAAACAGTGATTACTGTCGACGAGGTATGCTTATATTTTAGCCTAAACAGAAGCCTACAACAACCTATTTGGACACAGTAGGAAGCAGTAGTACTTACTGTAGCCAATAGTTGATGGACAGTAATCATACGAAACTGATAGAAAGTTTCAAAATGCATGCTGTCTATGCTGTAGCTTATTTTGATTTGGTTCTTTTAAAATGCCTCTAATCATACAATTGATATCCATAACACTAAGTGCATCAACATATTTGACACTAACTGACGTAAAAACAATACGTGCACTTGTTCAGCAATGAATGCTAGAACTGGTGTCGTCGGATGTCGACAGGTAGCCTATTCTTCCAGTAGTTCTCGATGTGAGCCTCATGTAGGCTACTGCGTTACGAACTTCAATGTGGTATAAATATTGTTACTCATATATGTAGCCTATATTTATGACAATAAATCATACTTATTTGAATTCCGTATTCTATCAAAATAAAACCTCACCTTTAACGAATGTCAAGCCATCAACCCAGATACTGCATTCCTTCAGTGTATTGCTCATGAAACTTTGAGCTGTCGAAATGTGTGACACTACACACGAGCGGAGGAGCAACGCTTGGAAGCTGGCGCTCTGGCGCTGACTCGCGTCGGTTTCAGGAAGTTCCCCCATTCATGGAACAGGCTTCGTGCCAGACGTTTCATGAACTGTGACTGTTTTCAATTACTATTAAGTTATCATAGTTAGGCCACTACTGTCATACTATTGCTCGTATACCACTCTCAACTCATCTAGTTGAACAAACTCAATATTTCCCCGTGTGTGTGTGTGTGTGTGTGTGTTTGCGTGTGTGCGCGTGTGCGCACTTCCAGATTTTTCTTAGCTTTTTAGCCAAGCCCTTGAGGATGAAGCCCTTTGGAATCAGTGTAGAATGGAGAGCATCCATGCTTTTTACTTTTTAGGAATCATGTAGTAATAAATATAAGCAGACTACTGCAGTTCATTTTCCCTGATTCATAATATACATGTTTCTTATTAATCGACGGCTTGACTTTATAGTTAGGGACGAGACAACGAAATTCGATGTAAAATGAAATGTACTGCAGTTTTTGTGATAAAATGGATTTACATAACTTATTACGCGATTTTATAGTCTCAAAGCTCTTCAATAGCTAGAAACAATCTAGTTTATAACTCTTGAAGTGTGTTGACGTTTCTTTAACCTGGCGGTGACGTCAAATGCCAACAAGTAAACAAACTAGGAAAATTTGACATTGTGAAGAGTCACAACAAAAATGGTTATTTCCGGTTTGTTATTTTTAAGTTCCGTACAATAAAATAATTGAAATGTTCATATGAAAAATAAGTAGAATAATAATTTACTTTGATGATGATTTATTACAGCCTACAATCTAAAGCAATATCCAATCCTTTATTAATTAGCCTAAAGGCCTTATTAAAATGTTGTTCAATGCTGTCAAACATGTTCATTTACTTGATTATTTTCATTTAGTTAAAAAAATCCAACACAAATAATTTTGAATGTGAATACTATTAAAGTTTTTATTATTTTGCTTATTTTCTTAATTTTCACAAGGAGAGTAAAATAAAACTTTTTGATTTGAAACTGATATTTGGATCAAAATCCACATGTAAAGGAAATACTGTTATTTTATCTTTTATTCAGCAATACTGACAAAATCAGAGTAGCATAGCCTAATTATATTATGTAGACTAGATACATTCAACAGGATAGAAGTTTCCTTTTTTTCATCTTAGTTATAAACGTTTCCTTTATTCACCTTAGTTATAAACTTGTTGATTCATATTTACTGCATTGGTATAACATTTCAAATGTCTACTATTCGAAAAAAAGCAAAACCTGTCAGTTGTCATGATTTGCATAACCTTTTCAGTTCAGAGCTGGGTTACTTCGTGCAGATATCTGGCTCTTGTTATTCGTATTTCATATGTGGTATTATCGCCAATCTCTATATAACGGAGCAAGTTAGCAAGCCGTATTACCGTCAATCTCTATATAACGGAGAGGTAAGTTTTTAAGCGGTAAAACCTGTGACTCCCAGTAACGCTCTGTTCTGACCGGTTCTGACTCCGCCCCCCTACAAAAATTGTAGATAAATGGAACACGCATTAAAGAATTTTCAAATCCAAGTGAGAAGTTTTCAGGAGCAAACGCCAGGAGCTTGAATTGCGATAAAATATATATTTTTCTACCGGACTGCGATTCAATAGAATCTTTCGGAATGTATACAGTCAAGATTATTTTACTGTTGATCGTTGGGATCTATTTCTGCGAAGGAGGTAAGAATGAATTGAATAGCCATTATAATTTTATGCGCGCCCATTTGTTTGTGTGTGTGTGTGTTTCTAGTCAAATAATTAATTCGAAGTAATAAACGTTTGTAGTTAATACATTAATTCATTGCTAAAGTGATGCCCAAATATTCATTACATATTTGTTTTCAGGGGACCCTTGTTGTTCACAGCCCTGTGAAAATAGGGGGTTATGTAATTCAAAAGGCTTTGACGACTATGAGTGCGACTGTACAAGAACTGGTTACTATGGAAAGAACTGCACAACTCGTAAGTAGCCTAATGCATGTTCTAGCGACAACGGTTGTTATAGCATACATGCATTAACCACACGTGTCACACATTCTTTCCATTCTCTAGCTGAATTCCTAACGTGGATGAAGACATTGTTTAAACCTGCTCCAAACGTCGTCTACTACATCCTTACTAACTACAAAGGGATGTGGAACATCGTTAACAAGATCCCTTTTTTGAGTAATGCCATAATGAGCTACGTCCTGACATGTAAGTTCAATGTTAGTGAAATAGTCGTATTCATATTTGTCTGAAAGCTTGAGTGAATGGCTTATTAGAACATGAAATTTACTGATATAGGAAATATGGAAAAATAAGTATTATAACTGAGAAAATGCCTTTCCTGTCATAAACCCTACAGTAAAATCATACAGATTACATAATTTGCTTGATTTCTCAATGTTGCTTTTGTTGACCATCTACAGCCCGCTCCCATTTGGTGGACAGCCCACCAACGTACAATGCTGATTATGGCTACAAAAGCTGGGAGGCCTACTCCAATCTGTCATACTACACACGAACCCTCCCCCCAGTGCCAAAGAACTGCCCTACACCTATGGGAACCGTGGGTGAGTGAATTCACTCTCAGTTTAATGGGATTCCCTACAAACCTATTTCATTCATTTTACCCAGAGAAACATTTCTTACTCCTGGCTTAAAGGCAAAAGTATTTTATTTTTACATGGCCTATTTGAAACGGAACCATATGGCAGTCGTATAAACATTGTTATAACTGTCTTTAGTGAGAAAAACAAATGTATGCAAGGTACTTGGGTGTGTTGATAACATCTCTTTGTCTTTGTAGGAAAAGCGGTGCTTCCGGACGCCAAGCTTGTGGTTGAGAAAGTTCTGTTAAGGAAGCAGTTCATTCCGGATCCTCAGGGTTCCAATCTCATGTTTGCCTTCTTCGCCCAGCACTTCACCCACCAGTTCTTCAAATCAGACTTCAAGAAAGGACCAGCTTTCACCAGGGCATTGGGCCACGGCGTACGTCCCCTTTAACCATTAACAAATTAACCATTGTGTTTCTTTCTTTTTGGTTGACTTGAACTCGGCCCTTTACTCTGGAATGTCCTTTTGAATTCACCCTTGACCTCCGTGTTTCAGGTGGACTTGAACCATGTATATGGAGACACTCTGGAGAGACAGCACAAGCTGAGGCTGTTCAAGGACGGCAAGCTGAAGTACCAGGAGGTGAACGGGGAGGTCTACCCTCCGTCGGTACGGGAGGCGGGGGTCCAGATGCATTACCCACCCACTGTGCCCGAGGAGCACCGCTTGGCCGTGGGCCACGAGCAGTTCGGCCTCCTCCCGGGCCTCATGATGTATGCCACCATATGGCTGAGGGAGCACAACCGCGTCTGTGACGTCCTGCAGCGGGAGCATCCCGACTGGGACGACGAACGCATCTTCCAGACCACACGCCTCATACTGATTGGTGAGTTACCGATGTGTGGTGGTAAACTGAGACAGCGAGAGAGCAATCCAGCCTCGGCAGAAGAATAGCATCTATAGTTAGTTCATTAGTAAGACTCATTTCGTTTTCGTAAGACTTGTATTGACCAAAGTGTCATTTTTCAGGGATTTTTTTATGTCCAATATGTCGCCACCTTTGAACAGAGGTTTCATGCATTATTTTTCTCCCTCCCTCTTTCCCTCATATCCTGTCTCGCAGGCGAGACCATTAAAATTGTGATCGAGGACTACGTGCAGCACCTGAGTGGCTACCACTTCAAGCTCAAGTTCAACCCGGAACTCCTGTTCAACCAGCGCTTCCAGTATCAGAACCGGATCTCCTCAGAGTTCAATACCCTGTACCACTGGCACCCACTGATGCCGGAGACCTTCAATATTGAGGAAAACGTGTACACCTACCCCGAGTTTGTCTTCAACAACTCGCTGGTCACGAAGCACGGCATCAACAAGCTGGTGGAATCCTTCAGCAAGCAGATCGCTGGGAGGGTGAGCTGTCTTGCACTTGCTTTTTGTTGAGTTGACCAATGTTTCGTCAAAGCAAACAGTGCTTGCTGTGGTATGGAGTCTGTGGTACAGCTTGTAGTACAAAGTGAAGTGGTGCGGCTGTGAGTATGCAACATTTTTATAGAGACAGAAAACACTACATTTAGGCAAAATTGACAATGATGTACAATAGGTGGTGAGCATATATTATAATCGGATATGATCAGCGTGCATATCCCATACCTTAGTTCATGATTAAAGACGTACACCTCCAGTTCATGCATCTGTCAGACATAATGCAGCTGTTCAGGTAACTGTTTGGAAACGGTTACAACGGTCATGGCTCTCACCGTGAAAACAATGTCATGTTGCTGACGACCACAGTGTCTGGGGATTAACTGGGGATCTCGATTCTCATTGGTTCCCAGGTGGCCGGTGGGCGTAACCTGCCCCCTACGTTAGTTGGCGTGGCAGCCAAGTCCCTGGAACACAGCAGGGAGATGCGCTATCAGACCCTCAATGCCTACAGGAAACGCTTCGGCATGAGGCCCTACACCTCGTTTGAAGACCTCACAGGTGAGAACAGACGCGAGAGGGTTTGTTTAGTCGGGCTGTTTTGTCATTCGCTTGGTTACCATTTCCATGGCAGCTGAGGAGAGTGTGGGTGGCGGGGGCCTGGTGCTGATGATCACCTCCAGGTGTGTTATTACAGCCTGGTGGCTCCGGTGCACCCTGTCTGTCTGGCCCATTAAGACCAGAACTCAGACTTGTCATGGCAGGCCCCAAGTTGGTCTACTTCGTCTTTTGTAAGCCAATTATCTATTGCATGCCTTTCTTTTGCTGCCCTTAGGTAATTGATTTTGATTCATACGGTACACTGGAGGTAAACTGTACTGTATTCAAGGCTTCAAGAGGAATTTGATTTGATGGATCATATTTGATTTGCCGTTGCACAACAAATGTCCACATATCGTGATCCACCTGACCTATTCATCCACCTGACCTATTGATCCACATAATCTATTGATCCACATAATCTATTGATCCACATAATCTATTGCTGTAGCAGGATTTTTCCTCTCAAATGACCAAATAACGTCCATGTAGACATTTGGACTAGCAGGCCAGATGTGTTAACCTCCTGTTGTTCTGTTGTAGGGGAGACAGAGATGGCAGCAGAGCTGGAGAACCTGTACGAAGACGTGGATGCTCTGGAACTGTACCCGGGCCTTCTGGTGGAGCAGCCCAGACACAATGCGATTTTCGGGGAGACTATTGTTGAGATGGGCTCACCCTACTCTCTGAAAGGTCTCATGGGGAACCCCATTTGCTCGCCAGAATACTGGATGCCAAGCACATTTGGAGGGAGTGTGGGTTTTGACATTGTCAACACTGCTTCTTTGGAGAGGCTGGTGTGCAATAATGTGAAGGGCTCTTGTCCAACAGTGTCCTTCAAGGTGCCAGATTTCCCCAGAACATCTGAGAAGGCGTCCGTAAACGATACCGAGGCCCACCCAGTTGACGTGAACCCAGGCGTTCTGCTCAAAGAACGGACTTCAGAGCTTTAAAGAGTCAAACCACAAGGTGTTATTTAAACATACTCAGACCTCTTGAGAACAAGTGGGACACGATATGCCATATGTTGAGCATTCATTTAACATCTCCAGGAACTTTGGAATTCTCGGAAATGTCTTAAGCCCCTCCTCTTTTCAGGTCCATCAGGTCCTACCCAGTTATATTGGGGTATTTTAGGCAGGCATCTTAGGGCCTGAGGGGTTAATAGTGCCTCACTGACCAATCACTGCACACATTCACAGTTGTTTTTATTTAATGTGGATTTATTTAAGTATTTATTAGTTGTTATTAATGTATTTATTAGCATACTGTAGTGATGATGATTAAATCGTTATTACGTTGCTTGTACATATGTTCAGACATGTATAGCTGTTACACCTTACAATTAGCTTAACGATCAGAGGATCTGACTGCTAAAGGGGAATTCTAGAATGTGGGAAAGTATGTTGTTCTTTCCCCTGAAAAGGTTAACACTAATTGCTCCTGTTTATTGGTCGAGCTGAGGTTGACTTTTGCATGATAGATCCCAAATGTCTAGTTTGTTGACTCTGAATGCACTGTGAAGTTAGATTTACTTGAAGAAAAACATTGGCTTAGTTAGTGTATCCACTTAAGGTCTTGATCTGCCCTAATGAAATATCAGCTGGACTGTATATTCTCAGTGTTTGTAGATTAAGACAAATATACTTTTTATACTGTAAGAAGTGAATATTGTTAAGACTAAAATGACTAAATAAAGGAATATGATAATATAATAGAAATGAATGATTGTACTGATGTCTGAGAACTATTTACGTGCCTGGCATTTCATCCTGTATGGGTAGGATGGCATGATTAACCAATGGTACAATAGAATTCTGAGCTTGGCAGCGTGCGTGGATTGACGTCCTGTTTGTTGGGCCCCGTCCGGGGCCTCTTGCGGGATAGGGCCACAGTGTCACTTGACTCCCCTGTCTCCGCCCCAAGGTTGTACACTGCTATATTTATGTGCCTGAGGAGTAGGGTCAGTTCTAGAGACCACTGCATCTTTCTTTCTTTCCACGGTTTTGTGTGAGGAACAGAAGGGTTAAAATCAAGAGACCACTGAAAATGTAACGCAAGGAAAGGAAAAGGTGCAGTGGTCTCTTAATTCTTTCCGGAGCTGTATTAATTGGTTTCCCTATCCTCCACAACCTAACGTACAAATACATGTTGAAGTTACATTAGACAAATAAACATGGACAGTGATTCATTAGGTAGAAGTTAATGATTATAACAATGACATTTTCATCTTATTTCTTGGCATTAATGCTAATTGTGGCTTTAACAACAGTCATGTAAGAGTGAATACTGACACCTTGTGGTGAGAAATAATAGGTGAATCACCTTCATTCAGTACAGTAGGTAGATTTCTCAATACCCAAACCTTAATGTGTAATGGTCTTACTAGTTGAAGGCAGAGAATACACAAAACCTACGTAAACCTGAATGTGAGCACATGAGACGTACAGAGGATGTGCACCATACACTCATATAAAAACAGTCCAAAATGTCCATCTTTCAAAGTTTTCTCTCTCTGTTAGCTTGTCCACACAGTATGAGAATACATTGGCTACATTTGTACAGAGGAACATTTTGAGAATAAGAGTCTGTGTCATGGGTAACATATTAACTTGTTAAATTAGCATAAGATGCAGTTTTCCCCCATCCATCGTTAAAATATAACCAGTTAAATACAAAATGTACATGTATTATATTGTTTTATACATTAATGAGACAAATTAGCCTCTTTTGTCATGCAGTAAGTGGATTTTAAGCACATCAGCATAAAAAATCTACAATACAACATGCCAAGTGCTCATGAGTGGGTTGGACCTGCCTAACGGTTACATACTCATTTTGAGGGGGAGCTGTTTACTACTGTTATGAAAGTTGCCAGAGAGACGCTACTGCTTGATTGATGTAGGAGGAAACAGAGAACATCTTTTCACTTTCACAGTCTTTTGTATTCATGCTAATGTCTTAAGATGAGCAGGACAAAAAACATAAATAATTGAACACTGCAATTTATAGGAATCTCATCCTTTGGTTTCCATTGTTTGGAATCGATTCATTCACTGAAACTTCCATTTTACATCATGAGCTTGTCTGCTGTTTTGGTGATGAAGCTGCAAAGCGACGACGTTTGTCAACACGGTTCTGTGATAAACTTCATAATGCTAGCCTTGTTAGCATGACTTTGTGACTAGTGCCATCAACGTGGATTTGTAAAGTATATGTTGAGATGCTAGGCTGTTCACGTCTAAGGTACGGGGACCTCAATAGGCATTCTGACAGGTTGTTCTGTCATATTAATGGAACATGCGTGTTTCCGCACCTGCAGCCAGCACCATGGTAGGAAAATATTGGTAGTTGATGGGTCTTATGCCGGTTCCTCGTGCAAAACGATCCCTGTCCCCAGTCAGACTCAGCCAGAGACAACGGTAGTTGTTTAAAAGAAGCAGATGAGGGCCTTTTTGACTCGGCATCCATTCTTTGTGAGGTTTACTGCGGGAGCTGTTAATTAATCATCCTGTCAACGTCCTCAATTTGGAACTATTCACATCCACAGTATCCCCAGCCTCTAACTTTAAATTGGTTGCTAGTTTTTGAGTGTGTTTTGTTTTTCAGAAATGCTGATGAACTACACTTCCCAGGGTGCACTGTGAGGAGCCCAAAGACTGCTCAATGAGTTGGCACCAGCTGAGGTTAATGCACAATGCTGCCTACAACATACAGTAGCATACAGTAGCATACATTAACATACAGTAACCTACAATAACATAAAGTAGCATACAGAATTATAGAGTAACATACAATAGCATACAGTAATATACAGTAGAATACAGTAACATAGAGTAACATACAGTAACCTACAATAACATACAGTAGCATACAGTAACCTACAATAACTTGCAGTAGCATACAGTCCCCTACAATAACAAACAGTAGCATACAGTAGAATACAGTACAAGGACCCATGCCGTTCTTCTGGTGCACCATATTTTCTTCCATCCCCACCACCATCTCTTCTTCAACTCCGAAACCACCCAAATCAGTTCTGCTCTTCTTTCTGCCCCCCTTTTAGCATTTTTACGTAAGCTGTTCTAGAAGGCTGCAGTTCTTTTCAATTTCAGAGAGGAATCTAATTGGGTCAAAATAAACGTTAAGAATTGATTGGCACCGTTTTGTAAGGGGTAGATTGTTTGGAATATACTGATACTACAAATGGACACACATGGCGTCGCGCCAATACCTCCTACTGCCAGCAGTCAAGAGGATCTTAGAGGACGGAGCCAAAAAAGAGGTAGTGTGTGTCTGGTTCAGTTGGCAGATCGTGGATAGAATCAGCCAGCGTTGTAGGTTAGAATCCCGCAGTGGGTAAATTCAAAATGAAATAAAAAGTGATTAAAACGGATGCCACGGTTAGTTGCTCTGTGGTAACAATGCCGGCTAAATCACTTACACGTTATTTTATTTAGATGCAGTCTATTTGTTATTGTTATACAACATATTTAGGGCAATTTCCAAAATATTAACGCCTATTAATTCACACAACATCAAAATTAATTTCGGATGTAAAGTTTATGAATGAGCAAAGGACCACCGGGACCACCGATATGCGCTGCGCGGGTGAAGTGGGTGGAGCGACAAAAGACGCATCTGACTGCGCGTCTCCACCACATCGTTTGTGTTAGTAGGATACCCAAGAGCTCTTATACAGTAAGCATTTTCGATGTATTTGATTTGCACACGAGGTACAGCGACATTTATTCATACATAATAATAACGGTGTGCCAAGCCGTTCTATTTGTATTGTGAACGGCTACGCGCGAATTTAATTTATTTTATTTTCGTGTTGAGGTCACTGTTCATTTCGATGGTGTGCAGACAGGATTCCAAATAGCATTGATTTGGCATTTTTGAATTTGCACCTGAGGAATGGTCTGAAACGAATATGTCATCGGGTAAGTTCAATGTCTTAAAAGTCTATCAGCAGGTATCAGGTGACATTTCAAGTCCATTTTTAAGATGATTAAGCTGTTCTTGCATATGCTGTGTAACCCGTTGAAACGTTCGATCGAGAATTAATTAATAATTAGGGCAAATCCTAGTATTATTTATCAACCTGGCGTATACTATGCCATTGGACACCAAGGCCAGATATAAAGCGCCTTATTTCATCTTTGCACGCAGGGACAGATTTAGCTCTGGGGCACCAGGTGTGTGTAGTTAATTATCCAGGTAGAACAGAACATTCAGGCTTCAGAACATTCAGGCTTCTCACTTCGGATGGTAAACTGGTCTCTATAAAAGATTATGAAATATGCAGAATTAACAACTTGTGTGGTTTTCTAGCTTTCATAGACATGAATATAAATCGATGTAGGATTTATTATAATCCTTGTCTTGACTATGCCTCCAATGCAAGATTGTTATAAATAAAAGACTTGAAGTTAGATCAGATTAAGGTTTATAAAATACTAATGCTTTCCAGTGCATGTTTGATATTTATACCATGAAAAAAATTCTCAATTGCTTGTGATACCTTTTTATTTTTACAGACTAAATGTTTTCCTCATTTTGGGGACAGACCGCTGGGGAGATTCACTCTGACTCTGATTGGCCACACTGACGTGATCAGGTATATCCTGCTCAGATTCCTGCTTGGGACATGGAGGTGATTCGTCGCTCCTCTGTGTTTGCAGCCGGGGTGATGGAAGCCTTTGACTATTCCCCGTCGGACAAAGAGCTGGTGTTCCAGGCCAAGGCCCTCTGCAGGGACTACATCCACTCCAGACTCAACCTCTATGGACTGGGCTCGTCCAAAACCCAGGCGGACTCGACTCCTTGTGAGGTGTCCGCTGTGCTTCTCTGTCTCGGTAAGAGTCAGCTGCTTGGAACCGGGCGACTTTACGTCGCGCAGTCCTGCTTGTAGGCGTGGCAACCACCTGTCATCTACAGTATGACAACTGACGGAACTGGGAACCAGATGGCCCAATGGATGTAGAAATGTGAAGCTCCTGGTCGGCAAATGCCACGGGAGTTAGAAACGACAGCGTTTTGTTTATTGAGTGTGCTTGCTTGTGTGTTGTTCAGTGCGTCAAAGCAGTGTTTCCCTTTAGGGTCCATATGTTCTTGGAATTGTGTGTTTTCCTTCATGTGAACAGTGGAGCTTGCTTTAAGATAGGCCAGGACCAATGGGCAATGTCACTAATGGGTTTTGGGCTATGGCTGACATGGGTGGTGGCCAGGACAATGGAATTGTTTACATGGCTGATCACAGGTCTTTTAAGGCTTGGTTACAAAGCCAATCTGATCTTTGACCTAGTTTCTGTGACCTATTTGGTTTCCCTCATGGCCCGCTTCCTCAATGGTTAAATTAATTCCCAGTGCCTTTGCTTCATTAACAACGGTGTTGTCTTGTTTGTAATTGTCCAGTTTTTGCCATCTCCCCCGGTTTCCTAGGTGATGAGCTGGAGTGCATGCGACCGAGTGTTTACCGCAACGTGGCGAAGCAGCTCAACATCTCAGTGGCCATGGAGACCACCGTGTCCGATGCCTTCGTCGCCGTGGCAACAGAGATCTTCTCTGCAGGTGAACAGCTGCAAAATGAAGTGGGGGGTCAGGGTGGGTGATGAGGGTTTGAGGTCATTATGTAAGACAGGTTGGTCAGGGTTAATTGTGGAATGTCTGTCTGAGGAATCTGGAGACACAACTCAGATGCTTCTAACACTGCCCATCAATGGAATTTAGTATAGCATCTTAAGTTCAGGTTACAAGTCTTTGTGTTTCACGTTGGTTAATCAAGCCTGAAAAAGCCATGATGAATGTTCTACGAGTCAACTGTTTCTTGCAGCATTTTGATTCACATTGATCCCCACATGGTTAGATGGTTCTTCAACCTGACAGAAGTCTATAGGGCAAGAGAATCAAATCCATAGTTAAAATTTCAGGAACCAGAAAATCACGCTTATTATTTTTGTATACAGACTCTACAGAGCCACTACAGTCCACTTAATCCTCATGTCAGGGGTTGCCCCAAAAGCGAAGATAGGTTCTCTCTGTTGGACAATAATCAAACTGTCTCCCCCTTCACGTCTGGGGTTACACGGGGAGAGGTTTGAAAACCTCTGCTCTAAACCTCTACCTCGTATTGCAGTCTCTTTACTTCACCAAATGTTTCTCGGACACAGGAATGTGTTTAGACTGGCGAACAACTGCCGCTTAGCCCTGAACATGTACCAAAAAAAATAACGTGAACTGTGTCCTTTATTCCACTTTTGATGCAGCTTTGAAACGCAGAGAATGTGGGGAGTTTGGTAAAACCATCCTGTTCTTTCATGAGTACATACAGTCTCTATTTGTCTTTGTCCACTTAACATAAGTTACAACTGTGTGGGGGGGATTAAAATGTCCAACAATTCAAATTCTGTCACTAGTACGCACAGTTTCAACTCTGGAACATTACTGCATGGTTAAAGAAAGTAAATCAATGTCACACGTGAATTACTGCTTCAGAACAAAATGGGCACATGAACAATGTTTTTTCTCTAACTTGACTCTGTGTCTGGAAAGATAAAAATAGCCTAAAGAAAAAATAATTTAAAGAGTTTTGGCTGAACTGTGACGGTGTTCACATCACCGGGGGCATTTTTGGAACACTTTTGCATTCCTCCTCAGAGAGAAAACATTGGCCTTTTGGGATGTGGGGTTAAACAGCTGTACTTTACATTTATCTGACTGAAAGGATAGGCCAGATTCTTGAAATATAATTATTGTAACACATTAGTTGAAAAGGAAGTATTTTGGCCAACAGAATTGCATTATTGCGTTTACATTTCATGAGAAAATACTTGATACTGATGTGCACTGATCAAGCATGCTTAATTCTTTCCCTACACTCCTCCTCCATCTTCTCCTTGTCCCCCAGACAATCTTCTCTCTCACGTCAGGATCCAATCTTTAGAGCTAGGCGACGTGAGGGACTCTCTGTCCCAGAGAGTGTCCGTTTATTTAAGCCTTCCCTGAGGTCCATAAATCCCTAGAGCCAGGCCACAGGTCAACCGGTGCAAGCAAACATGGCCACCAAAGGAAACGGCTAATACAATTAGCCATCCTGTTACATCATAGTAAGAACAAGGTCGACACCCCAGACTGTTGTCCTGGGAAACTAATGACCTGTTATGTGCCTTTCTCTGACTCTTGATCATAATACACGGATGATTTTCAAAAGTATTCATTGTCCTGTGACAAGGGGAATAGCAAGCGCAGAGAAAGGTGGGAATGATTCACTAGACAGGGCTCATTGATCGTAATAATGTCAACGATGTCTGTAAGTGAGGGGGCACTGGATTCCTGGCGACGGCCCTGTCTTGTTTGCAGCAATTGTAATTTTTCATGATGTTGCTTGCAGTACTGCAACACGAAACAAGGACGTGTTGTGTTCTGGTACACCAATCAGCCAACCGGTCTGTTATTGTCTCCTTATGTTGTGTCCATATTAGGAATCACTTGGGGGAAGGTGGTGTCCATGTATGCAGTGGCTGGCGCTCTAGCGGTGGACTGTGTGCGTCAGAACCAGCCTGCTACGGTCCAGACCATTGTGGACAGCCTGGGTCACTTTGTCCGTAAGAACCTGGCCCATTGGCTGAAGAAACGTGGAGGATGGGTGAGTGGCCGGAAAGTTGTTGTTGGTGTTGCTGGACAAGGGCCAGTGTGGTTTCGTAACGGCTGCGGCGCAATTTCAATGAGTTTATTCAAGCGCTGCTGCTCCATGTACTGTTATCATCCCTATGTTACCCCCTAGTGGTCTTCAGATGAATTGCACGAAGCAAAAAAACCAAACTGTCTTTATTTTTTTTCCCAGGCGGACATTAAGAAGTGTGTGGTGAAAGTAGATGCCGTTTCTCAGACCCATTGGCTGTCTCCTGTGGCGGAGTCCTGCAAGCACTTTTTGTCAAAACTTTATATTTACATTATGAAAGAGTCATGAAGGGCTGGGTAATGAAAAGGACTTCCGTGAAAGCGTGATTATTCAACAAGCCATCTAACCAACTCGTGTTTATAAGACCCCTTTGGTGATGGCCGTCTAAACCGTGACTTTACTTTTTGCAGAGCACAAGTCGCAGTATCAAATCTGTATAATCCCCAATATCACAACGGCTATTCCAGAGAAGTGAATTACGTAAGCACTTCACAGTGAATTACGTAAGCACTTCAAATTATACACTTCCGCGTGGACTTGTACGGTCCCGTGCATCTTTCAGAGCTTTGACAAAATGCAGCTCCTACAACTGTACCCAGTATGTACATTGTGATAGGTGCTCTTGCGTCTCACGTAACATCCAAGGCAACGAGAACTACGGCGTATCATCTCTGGGAACAAATGGATGGAGCGATAGTGTCTGTTCAGCGGTTAGGAACGCGATGCTTTCTGCTGCTCCGCTGTGCAGAACTGGTGATGAGCTACTACTATGTGGTGCAGAGTGCGACAGTCTATCCAGGCTTTACACACTCTGGACAGTGTTATTGATCACACAGGGTGTATTTGCTGGGAACCAAATGGGAAGGGATCGAGCTTGTACTTGTCTGAATAAATGTGTTTATGCTTTGCTACGATGTGAGCTCATTTGTACCTAGCACAGTACTGTTGAAGACGAGGGAAATAGTTGTTTGGGGATGTCTAACTGATTCTTAAATTATTTTATAAAATTACTAATGTATTTTATTCTCTCATTGTAGTGATACGTCTCCAGCTTCTTCCTTGTGGTCAATTACATCAACTGCTTTTCATATGCAAAGTAAACATTTAAAACAAGAATGGTTCTGCTTACAGGTGAAATTGTACTAATTTAAACGGTCTAGTGAGCAGCCCCCTTTAGAAGGAGAAGTTGATTACAGCAGCATTAAATAAACGTGAAATAAATGTATGGTAGGGACAGTGTACGAGCAGCTGCTTCAGGGGTTTGTATCGGACCCACTGTTCTTTCAGCAGACACTTTTTAGAAGCATTAAACACCTGGAAAATAATGCAACCACCTGTCATTAACAAAAGCTATTTAATAGTGCATTGACATCATTAGGAATCACATGGAATAGTCAAACAGTAGTAACATTTGAATCAACAGTGCAACCAAAATGACTCCTGGCATTTGCTAGTTCACATTTAAAGGGGACTGACTGCAACAGGCCAACGAGGCTCAGCAACTTCCGGAACTCAAGACTCCGTGTGTCCTCGTTCCTCATCTACAAAATCCAGTTAATGGTCTGTTTGGAAGGGACCTTTGGTTTCCACATTCAATTTGCTGAGACCAGGCGAGAAGACAAACAGCAACAGATTGCTCCCATTATGACTGCACATTCAAGATCAACCAGGTTCGCAGGAGGGATCAGCCAACAAAATTGCAAGTTCAACTTTCCATGGCAGACGTCTTCCAAGCGTGATTTTGATGCCAGAACACAGTTTCCCTGTAACGTCCTCTAAACTTCTCTAACAATATTTGTGGAGACAACACTGTACACGGAACAGCGTCAGATGGGCCAGAGTGGGGGAAAAAAAAAACTCCTGAAAAACCACAGGCTGAAAAAAATCTAGTTTCACTATTACATTCCTATTTTCCACCTCAACTTGTGCTTCCCATCTAATTTAACCAATAGCCAGGATCATCTAGTGCCTCCTTGTGGTCAAGCGGAGCGACAGTAGGTGATGTGCAGGTGCTGAATCAGTGGCCCGCCCTCCATTGCCATGGAGACTGTCTGCTCCAGCTTACCGTCCGGTCTCAGCTGGAAGACTCTGGAAATCTGTGAGGGAGAACAAGCATGCACAATATCCTCAATTAGTACAGAGCGTTGTACCTAACACATGCAGTGTATCCGATATGGAATGTTTACTTTTGGAACGTCAGGGCTGCCCAGGCAGTCCTGCAGGCTCTCTCCAACCCCAATATCACATGATCCCAATTATCAGCTGGATTGGGTGCTAAATCAGGTTAAACCCAACTAGGGTGGAATAGAAAACCCACAAGATGTCAGCTCTCCAGGAAATGGTTGGGCAACCCTGACCTCCCTAATTAGTCTAATATTATCAAAATTACAGGAGGAGCTAGAAAATGTGAAGCAACTGAAACAAAGCCACTTCCCGAAGCTGCTAGAAGGGCCTAGAAGGTTTCTAGTCCCTACAGATCAAGAAGTGACAAAGGGTCAAAGTTTATCAGACCTATTAGGGACAGACGATGATTTAAGCTTGACCTACTGACATCTGATTAGAAAGTGCCCGTCTCACCTGCTGTACATGGGGTTCTTTGGCAAACGAGGTCCTGGCCAGGGCATGTGTGTGCAGAGTCAACTGCTGTCCAGTAAGTAATCCTTCCTCCACCTCCACCAGCCCTGCGGAGAACACACACATTCTGACAAAAAGGCTTGAACTAGTCAACGGACTAAAAGGTTCAGCTCTGTTTGTGACAGTCTCATTCCCTGCGGTACCAGTGACACACAGAACTGCAGTAAGACTGCTGACACAGACAGGTCCTCCACACATTTTCTTCCACTACCTCTTGAACACAAGGATATGGTCTGTGGACTTTCTCTGCATTTAACATCATCCCAGAACTACTGCAAGACTAACTTGCCCGGCTGAACGTGTCCAGCTTCATCGGTCAGTGGATCACTTCACTTTAGACCAACAGCATGGCAAGATGTGTCCCTCAAGACTGCAGCAACACAACCAAACTTGATCTCATTCTTTCTCTACTTAACACCATCAACTGTACCTGTAACCCATCAGTGAAGCTAGCATGGTCTGCCTCAACACTGAGGTCAGCCAGCCGGTGGCCGGGTGCAGGCAGAAAGCTCCGGAACATAAACGCAGACAAAACAGTTCAGAAAACTTGCAGTAGCGGTAGAGTGGAACGGTCAGCTTAAAGGCTGGTGGGCTGCCACCTGCCATTCTTCCAGACTCCAGGGCAGGCAAAACCCCTTCCTAACCCCTCCCACCCTGGTCAACCCCCTGCTGTAAAGAAAATTGCTTTACAAGTGGAGAGCAGGCAGTACTGTCAAACATGGCCAAGAAAACCTGCCTCTTGGACAGTTCATTTAGGCCTGAGTGACCAGCCACCTGTCCCAAAGAGACCAACAGGACTATAATCATCAAGCCATAGATGAATATCAAGGTGAAAGATCTGTGCCCTTGATCAAGTCATATAACCTAAAATGCTCTAGATAATACTGTTTAATGGCTAAAATGCTAATGTTTGTCCAGTTAAGTTAAACTTATCTGAGCTTTCTGACAAGAAAATAACACATTTGTCTGGTCATCTCCATTGCCAGGTGAAAAAAGAGTCACATTGGGAAAACATTCTTCCAGTATGCCCACAGTGTTGGAATCACAGACCTGTACAATTAACAAGCAGGTAGAACTTAAAACTATCATTGGAGCCCTTCAGGAACAGAGTGGCACTCCCATAGTCTAGACATGCAGTGTGAACAGTCCCATACCAGAGTTTTGTGCAATAATGAAGGCTACTCTGTTGGTGCCCGGCTGCATCCTGATGAAGCCACACTCCCTGTGCATTGGTTTCTTATTTTCTGCATTGAATGCATTAAACCTGGGTGCAAAGAGAAACATTTGAGATACTGTACAGAGTCAGACAGTAGCCCACATGTATATAGCAAGTGAAAACGGCATGAACACGTCATGTGTATTTAGACTTAGTTGTAAACATTTTTGGTAACTCAGTCGGCAATCGGACGCACATGAAGTTGATGACTGGTTGGCCGACATGGGAGAAGTGCAGAGTTTCGTTGTAGCGGAAAGGTGGTATGGAAGAAAATGAGCCTTCTCCTGGCTCGTCTGACTCCCAGATCCCAAGAAGCCAGTCCAACGGCAGTAGCGCTGGGTTCATCTCAGCTACGGGGGAAACAAAGGGATTCAAATGAGGATCGAACCCTCAAAACTATTTTACTGAAAATGATCTTTTTGAGGCATTCAGAGAAAAATACATTTAAGTTGTCAGATACAACGCAGTGCAATTTGCGTAACATATCCGCGCAACAAGGCACGTAATTCAACGTAGAATATGAACGCCCAAACGCAATCCGTGTTCGTTATTCAAGGACAAATTTATAAACGTGTTGTTTTGGCTGTTTGTTGTTTATATCTTGATGTTTTATCCGACATACAAAATGAAGTTTGAGCAATGGAGTTTTATGTTTCATAGATTGAAAGCTATGCACCGAGATTAATTACGTCGAGTCGGTTGTATGCTGACACTAAATATATTTCCATTAATTGACAAGGAGGAGTTCATTAATTTGCGACATTGTATTGACTCTCAAATATGTTATAAATTGCTTACCTGACTGGTGAAAAGGACACGTGTGAGCCATTATGTCAACCACTAAAGATGAAATGCAGCGAAATGTGTCCAAATAATTATCACTGCGACAATTGTTTACGCATTTCTAACGCCCACTTCTCCCAGATGAATCATGGGAGGCGTAGTCATTTAGCCACAAGTGTGATGAAGGTTTACTACCAAGATTATAACTACATCAAGATTGCCCTCGAAAACGTTTACATTTTGAGGCCAGTTAGCAGAACTTAGGAGAGGAAGTAGTCAAATTCAATAAATTGCCATTAGTCAAATTATCTAGGCCTATTCCATTGCGTATCAGATAGGAAACGCAACCCTCAAATGCATGTGCTCAATCTCTACAAGTCTTGACACATCCGTAACACCCAGTGTTACAAGATAGGACAAATCCCAAACAATTGGGCTATTTTTAATGTCAGTCTACAGGCAAAAATGTTCTTAGATTTACAGATAGGGCTATATGGTTAAACTTTCGTTTGGGCACGATTTTGTAGTCCACAGGAGTAGTATAGTATTAAATGCAACCCTGGTACCACTACTGCCAGAAAAGTATACCAGAACATACACCGATCAGCCATTACATTATGACCACCTGCCCAACAGGTGTGTAGGTCCCCCATCTGCTGCCCAAACTGCCCTGACCTGACCAGGCATGGACTCCAAGTCAACACCTTGAACTTGTTTTTGTGTTCCACAAACCATTCCTGAACCATTTTTGCATTATGACAGGTCACATTGTCCAACTGAAAGAGGCCAATGCCATCAGGGAATACCGTTGCCATGAAAAGCATCACACTGCCTCTGCCGGCTTGCCTTCTTCCCATAGTGCATCCTGGTGTCATGTGTTTTTAAGGTAAGGGACGCACACGCACCCCACCATCCACGTGATGTAACATTTTTTTTAATGAAACGTGATTCATCAGACCAGTCCACCTTCTCCCATTGCTTCGTGGTCCAGTTCTAATGCTCACATGCCCATTGTAGGCGCTTTCAGCAGTGGGTGTAAGTATGGGAACCCTGACTGTCACCCCTGTCTGTGGCTTAGCAGCCCGATACACAACAAACAGGGATGAACTGTGTGTCCTGACACCTTTCTATCAGTACTAGCATGATCTTGTTCATTGCCGTTAACCAACACTTGTTTCTGCAGTTTTCTGCCACCCCCAAACTTCTGTGACGTGACCATTAAGTCCACTCCAAATTGGTCTATAGTACACCAAAAATCCACATATGGTGTACAATTTCCAGTGGGAGGATTTTTAACCCTTCGACACATATGATCACACCAGTGAGATCAGGTTAGAGTGGTCCCTGAAGCGTACGATCACACCAATGTGATTAGAACGTATTGGCTGTTTATCAAGTCATGTTTTGGTCTGCCGTTGAGTTCTCCTGAACCCGTTAGATGTCATCTTTCATGGTCCAAGTACGGTTCCAATCCAAAGAACGCAAGTCACCAAGAACGCCTAAAGTGCTCAGAGATGTTCTGAATCCACCCCTTTTATCGAGGATGCATGGTCAGTGACCTTGCCAGTAAAAACACATCTGATATCCCAAAAGTAATGCCAGGAGAGCCGGACAAACTGTAAGATTTAAATGTTCTTAGTTCAGGTAAATGGTTCCTGTAAATCAGCATCCGATTTGTTTTTGTAAATAGGCATTGTAGTGGCCGAATAATTGCTTCTTTGATTTAAGAAACGGCTAATTCCTTAATTTGCTCAGACATTTTGATTAGCTATCTAGCATTATTCAGTTCAGTGATGTCGGGATACTAGTTTGTTAGCTACGTTTAGTAAATACATGTAGAGGGACCGCTTTTTTTGTTTTGTACTGTAGTTGATTTCCACTTAGAACAATGCAATATCAATCATATGAATATTGCTATATTCTCCATACAACCTCCTAACAGTTATATTCACATTTATATTTTATTCAGGGAGTGCTGAGGAGATTAGATGCAAAGTAGCAGTGGCTCCACTCAGAGTTGCTCACGGATGACTGAGCTTCTCACACTAAAGGAGATGCCAGCAAGCCTCCTGAGAACTAATTTCAGACGCTTTTACCCACAATCTAGTTATTTTTGTCATGACCCAGCCTTCATGACCATAGGTGATGAAAGGAACAAAAATGTACCGGTATATTGAGAGCTTTGCCTTCTGGCTCAGCTCTCTTTTCGTCACAACAGGGCTCCATTTTCCCCTCACTCGCACACAAGACCCCTAGATACTTGAACTCCTATTGTTTGGAGTAACGCCTCATTCCCTACCCGGAGGAGGCACTCCATTGGTTTCCTGCTGAGAACCATGACCTCAGATTTAGAGGTGCTAATCCTCATCCCAACCGGTCTGTGAACTGGTCCAGTGAGTGCAGGAGGTCCGAGACTGACGATGCCATCAGGACCACATCATCTGCAAAAAGCAGCAATGAGATCCATGTACTGTAACCCCTCCCCACCCCGACAACGCCTCGATATCCTGTCCATAAACGTTACAAACAGGAAGGGTGACAAAGCTTATTAGATTATAATTTTGCAAAATATTCCAGGTTCACTAAAATATAATAAAGTCCTTCTAGCCATTATAGTTGAGGTATGATGTACATTGTGGTAGCAGGAAATAAGCACCTGCTGCTGCCAGCCAAATGGCATTTGATGTAGAACGCTCGTTCTCTAGTTTCTCTTTCACTCGTTTTTAACTCAATCCTTTTGGCAAAAAAAAATAGCAATTTAGCTAATATTGCTAAAAGCTAATATTTATCAGATTCCCCTGGAGCCCTCAGAAAGATTCATTTTCAGTGGGTTGACTATTCGCAACAAAACGTTTGAGTGGCCGGTGGTCACGCCTCAACAGTTGAGCAATTTCAAATGTGTTGAATCTGTCTGAAAGGCATTTTGCACTTTATGACCATTCAGTGTCAGTTAAATCTCTTTTTTGGCCCATTTTACCTGAGGTAAAACCTGAGGCCTGATAATAATGCACGTCTTTATATAAGGTGTTATTCACTGTTGCCAAACCCTCCCTCGTTACACAAACACATGTCATCTGAACATGATTCAATACAATGAGCATTCAACTTTACATGGTTTGGAGTTAGAAAATGTGTATAGAAATAATAATACGATCAGAATACTCGCTTGCCTAATAACTGTGCACGCAGTGCATCATTCAAAACGGCTATGCTTTGCTGTTGGTTAAGTATGCAACTTGATAGAAGTATCTCTGGACGGAAAAGTCCGTCATTGTCATCTATAGCGGTAGTAATTGCATCAGTACCATTCCCGTATATAAGACAAACGAACGGTTCGTCCAGCAAAACCCTCCCATAACAGATACAACAATGGCTGAACAGTTTCTTCCGAACTAATAGAAATATTTAATTCTATAAATTGACTAACGTTTTTATGAAAAGTTTACTTCCACTACAAATAGCATCCATGACACTGTACGGCATTTGCCACTGGCCGTTTGAATCGCTTACAAACAAGTAGGACTATTATCTTACTACTTGGAGTAGTCATCAGAATTGAGCCCATGACAGCGAGAATGAAGACGAACGTTTGCCAAAGCTAACCTTGCTTTCGCAAAGACAGCTGGCTATAGCTAACTAGATACCGTTACATCGGTTCTGCACCGAGAAATAAGCAAACGCCTACAGCTATTTTCTCTGCAAATCTGTTCAGCGACACGGGCCAATTTATTTCAAGCTGTTAATAGCAAACAGTCCAGTTAATATCTACATCTCTGTCCCAAATTAAGACTGAGAGCTGAAGTGAAAGTTACTCACTATCTCCCAGAACCCATACGTACATTCCTCCGGTGAGAAAGGTTGTTACAACATTAATGTATATTCATTGCATTCATTTGAAATAGGTACATATCTCTGCAGTAGGAAGACTATTCATATAGTCATAGACATATGTTTATGAATATAAGGCGTGAAACAAAATAATAAATAGTTCCGGGAGTTCAAATATTTAGATCATTTTCCCACCGTTGTTCAAAGCGCGGTCAATTGGTAACCATGGGTAACGGACCGTGCGTCTCCCTCAAACAGTGGGTGGGGTTTGCAACCCGGGGGCGTGGTCATCTGGTAGATTGGCTTTGTTACGTCAGCGTTAGCGCACAATATCGAATGAGTATAAAAAGGGTCAGCTCCGCTCATTGGCCATTACTTTTCAATTACAAGTCATTGGAATATACTCGATAGTCATTAAGAAGCGCTGTTCAAAATGGAGAGTGAGAAGGTAGTAAGAATGGGTGATATAACAGGGCAGAATTATGTGGGCAATGGGCGTGGCACTGTTGTACATATACCAATATTATAATACTACGAATAATAGCATCTGTTTAATGACTAAAATGTCAATGTAAAAAGGAACTATCATTAATAGTGGTCTTAATATAGGCTCTGTGCTGTTTGTCTGACAGTGTGTGTAATGGTGGTGAAATGTACAAAGTATAGTGTGCCTGTCTGAAGTTGAACAAGGCCTTCAGTCTGAAAAGTACACGCCTAGGGGTTTGTACCATATATAAAACTTGTTCTTATTTCTTCACATTAGAGATTAAAGAAAGATCCAAAGGATACTGGACGGTCTCAAGTCACCACCAGAGTTCCTGCTGGCGTCCTGCTGACACTACTCAGCCTAACTGGTGCTTTTTTGCCCAAGGATGTGCGACCAGACAATGGATCTGTAAGGAGGAAGGATCGCCTGCCTCAGACTGAGCAGGTGTCCGGTGAGATCAAGAGAGTAAAGGTGAGGAAATAGATTGCAAGTGATGTGGATATTTTGTGATGTCTTTTCAGTCTTTACATTTTTCTGAGGACAGTAAACTGTCCGTACTATTTATTTCCCCCCAATATTAAATTATCAGTATTACTTCAATACATCCCTTTTAGGAGAGCAGTATCTCTTAACAATATGTAAATAACTGTTTTATATTTCAAGACCATAAGGATAAAGAGAAATGCAGTGGAGCCGATAGGTGAGAGAGATCGGGGTCCGAAATTGAATTCTCCTCTGACCTCATGTAAACCATTTGCATTTAAAGGTAATTTTGATATTTCGCTCAAGTGGAGGCCTTACAGTGGACTAGATGTTATCCTTTTATTAGTTACTTAGAATGACTTCTGCTTCAGAAGGTCGCATGATTATAGCATAATTAACTTAGTGAATGCCTCTTTGCACACAGGTCGCTCCACGTCTATGATGTCAACTCAACATCTTCAATCTGTTGGGACTATCGGGAGTGAAAGAGTCACTAGGGCCTGTCAGACCACCAGGGCTCCTGAACTCCCTCCCTTCAATGAAGATTCGTACAGTTCGACAATCACCCGGTTTCTCAAAAAACAAACCGAAGAGTAAGTCAAGACTTCCTTTGTGTTGATGGTCTGC
>JACXGJ010001950.1:0-73623 GCA_016801105.1 Esox niger
AAGGCTCCTACAATAATGCTTCTGTAGTAAAGGTCTTTTACTATAATGCTTCTGTAGTAAAGGGCTTCTACTATAATGCTTCTGTAGTAAACGGCTTCTACTATAATGATTCTGTAGTAAAGGGCTCCTACTATAATGCTTCGGTAGTAAAAGGCTCCTACAATAATGCTTCTGTAGTAAAGGGCTTCTACTATAATGCTTCTGTAGTAAAGGGCTTCTACTATAATGCTTCTGTAGTAAAAGACTCCTACAATAATGCTTCTGTAGTAAAGGGCTCCTACTATAATGCTTCTGTAGTAAAAGGCTCCTACAATAATGCTTCTGTAGTAAAGGGCTTCTACTATAATGCTTCTGTAGTAAAAGACTCCTACTATAGAACCCCTTTTTTAAAGTAGTGCTGCTGTATTGCTCATGCATTAAAGGGCTTTTACTATATGGCTCCTGTATTAAATGTCTCCCACTGTAGTGCTTCTGAATAGTACTCTTACCATAGGGCTCCTGCTATAGTTTCCCTGTATTGTAGTGCTCACGCTATATGCTCATCATGTTCCAGTAGGACTAAAATAGTTGACTTTTTCAACAGTGATTATTATCCAAAAAAGTAGGTAAGGCAGTTAAGGTCTACTGTTAAGGTCCTGTGCATGCATGCATTGTGCAATTATAGTTGCAAATGTGAAGGACAAGCCACTCAGTGTTATAATAGTGCTCATGTGTAGTGCTCCTGTTTCATGTTGCGTCTACAGCGCAGCACACATATATCAACATGCCAATAGGTTGGGATTGCCATCCTTCTTTACTGAAGTCTATTATGTACAGTATGCTTTAAGCTTCAGATAAGCCTTAAAGGGGCAATGTGTGTTTTCTGTACTATTAGCATACATACAAGTACAAGTGACTGCAATACATCTGCAGTTAATGTTAGTTAAGTCTCAAATAATATTTTTCTACTAAATTTGTCTGTGTGCCTGAGATATTCTCCATTTAAACTTTCTCGTTGGTCCGTCTATCGGTTTGCATTCTCATGTAATCTCATTATATTTGCATTAGAACCGAAAAATTAGGCTACTCCATGTGAGAAATTGCCAAGAAACTGAAGATCTCATATAACACTGTGTACTACTTCCCTCACAGAACAGTGCAAACAGGCTCTGACCTGAATAGAAAGGGGAGTGTGAGGCCCTGGTGCACGACTGAGCGAGATGATCAGTACATTATGGACAGACAAATCTACATTTGAAGTGTTTACAAAGAAGAACATTTGTCTAAAGCGGGTCAATTGAGAAGATGCTGGAGGAGTGCTTGATGCCATCTGTCAAGCATGGTGGAGGCAATGTGATGGTCTGAGAGTGCTTTGATGGAGTTTGCGTCTTGTAAAACCTTGCATGTACATGCTTTGAGCAATGAGCTCGTCTCACTATTTACTAAGTATAAGCCACACCCACTAGCATATTAGCCGAGCAAACTCATAACATCAGCCAACTGGGATTTGACTGACATTTTAGGTTTCATGAAATACTTGTAAGGCATTGCTCTTTTGGTATTGAATAACTGATCTCCACAAAACTTGATATTCCACATTTCTGGAGAAAGGCTGCTCAAAGATAAGTGCAATAGTACCTATTATAAAATGTCCACTATTGATCAATTAACATAAATATTGGTTTGGCCAGGCATATAAAGTTGGTATTTATATTATATCAATATCTGGAACACAGTTAAGACTCAGCATATGCTAGAACAGATGGTAGCGACATAGATACTTACATACATTTTCTGATTGGTTTTGATGAAATTTGGCACACATGCACAGAGTCCTACAAAAACTACACAATATCATATGTTGGAATACATTTAGATTAACAAAGCATGTTTGTATAGGTCCAGCATTTACAAAATTACACTAATTGTCCAATCTTTACTGTTGATTTGTTTTTCTGAGAAAAGAAGGCATGGTTGCAATTCTACCTTAACTGCTTTCCTATGAGTTCTGATACCCTCAGAAACGATCTTGTGCCTATTACTGCAGATATCAAACAGATAAAACTGACAAGATTTAGGAAATCACAGAATATAGAAAAAAGGTTAACACTTTTGGGAACAGCACTTCTTCGGCAGTTGCCACATAGGGGCTCACAAGTTTATTTTTGGTTGGACATGGTCAGGGATAGGGGAAAGGTGAGGGGGGACAGGGGATTGGCGATAAGCAAAAGTGGACCATCACCCCAGATGATGTATGAATTTAAGAGGCTTCTGCCTATCTTAATAATAGTTTCTTGAAATTCTACACATTTTAAGAGCTGATAAACCTTTTTAATGTTATAGCAAATTCCCTTAAATTCTATAAACACTGGCATTTCAAAAAGTGCTGTCACTTTAAAATTTTATAAGTAGAAACCCTATGTAATAAAGGTACACGTTTATTTACAATAGCAACATCAGAAAAATTGCATGTCATACTGGGTTGGATATTTTTCAGATATCCACGTTTTGTGATATAATTCACATTTAAGTAATTTAACAGATGCTCCTATCGGGAGCAACTTGTTGATTAACAGATGGATGAGTTGATTTCTAGCATAGCCTATTTCTACTGAGCAAAACAGATGTTAAATAAGAAAAGATGGAATGGTTTGATGTGGTGATATTAATAACAAAACAACCGGCTCGGATGTCAATGCCTATCCTGACCATCCCACTGCTATATTACCAAAATCCCCCCACACAGAATCAGATGCTTTTGATTGCCTACAGAAAACTCAAGCATCACTAGCAGAAGATTCAAGCCTACAGCTTTACAAGATTGCTCCAAACAATACTGCTATGTTGAGAAGCTTTCACCCTCTGGAGAACCATGGAAAAGACAAAGAGTAGAAACCATACCTACAGAAACAAGTCTAAGGCAATTCCACAGACACCTGTGATTGAGACTCACCACTTCTAGAGGAAGAAATGAAAGAGCCGGCGGTATTGAGGGATCTACTCCAGGAGCTGAATCCACTTTAAGTCCTACAAAAATATGCCTTAAACTCCCTCTCCAAGACAAAACACACTGAGCGCTCTGTTTTTGATTTCATCCACCAAAGTTATTAGTGCAGTGTCTTACCTCAGACTTGCTGGTGCCTATTGGACCTACTAAACTACCACGCAAACTTTGCACCTAACAGTTGTCAGTTGAAATGTAAGTTAATCAACGATTAACCAGAACACTAACTGAACTTCAACCCATAAAGCAAAGTAGTCCTGGGGTTCATATACCATAAAATCGAATACTTCTGTTTGTATTTGCACAACAGGTTTCAGTGCAAGCAACAAAATCAGGACAATGACTTTATGTGCCCACTGAGCACAATCTGGTTGATTGCTCTTCACGCTCGGTTCCTGCGTTCTAGCTCCGTAACACCATGTTTCATAGGATCAGCCTTTCTTTGCAAGCCATACTGAGTTAATTCAGATTAACTTTGATTACTTAACGTCCCCCGATGACAAGCATAGTCACTCACATTCCTGTGAAGTCGCTTTGAGCGGTGTGTATGCTTTTATACATATCGTTCACTCAGATCTGACATACCTATCATCTAAATTCATAGGTTTGCACATGTGCAACTAACCCCATCCTGCGACGAGGTGTCTCATATCAACGGTGTCATTATTGGATCAATTCAATGACAAGCTAACGGTGTAGCTTGTAGCGTTAAAGGTAAATTAGGCTATCCAAGCGCAGATTGTGTCAAATCTGATGCCGTGTCATAGGTAAAGACCTATTTGGAATCAACTGTCATCTGAAACCCAGTCAGCAGTGAGGAACATCCTTCTACGCTGCTTAAGCACAAGTGACAGCACCACATTACTAGTATGTCAATTTAACCAGAAGGTGAAATATTTAGAATGTTGTTGTCTGAGAATGGCTCAGTCAATGCCCAGACCTCACTCCAACTGAGAATCAGTAACAAGACTAGACCATGGGCAAAGCACGTCTGAGTAGACCATGGGCAAAGCACGTCTGAGTAGACCATGGGCAAAGCACGTCTGAGTAGACCATGGGCAAAGCACGTCTGAGTAGACCATGGGCAAAGCACGTCTGAGTAGACCATGTACAAGCACGTCTGAGTAAACCGTGGGTAAAGCACGTCTGAGTAGACCATGTACAAAGCACGTCTGAGAAAACCATGGGCAAAGCATGTCTGAGTAAACCATGGGTAAAGCACGTCTGAGAAAACCATGGGCAAAGCATGTCTGAGTAAACCATGGGTAAAGCACATTTGAGTAGACCATGGGCAAAGCACGTCTGAGTAGACCATGGGTAAAACACGTGTCGGGCACTGAGAATAGTTGCAATTCTGCAGAAGAGAAAATAGTATGCAAATACATGTATATACAAAATGTAGCCCTTATTTGAGAGGTAAGTTTAGCTTAATCGTGGTAAATGGAATTGTTGTATTCAATACCATTTCTTCCGTCATTTCAGTGTAATGCTTTTTCTACCAAATTTGTCCATTCCCCACCCATCACGTCCCACCCTATCTAACTGGAAACTAAAATAGAATAAAAACAAATGTACTGTGTACCTCTCTGTTGCCATCTAACATCCACTGGTTCAGTGTTCTCAGTCCTCAGTGGTGACCCTTCACTGTCCACAGGTCCATCTCTCCTAGTACTTTATGTTATTGATTATTTTTCAATTAATTCCTCCATTCCACTGTGATGTCTCGCGATGGTCCTAAACCTCTCTATCTCGAATACTCTATAATATCTTCTAATACTGCTTTTCTTTCTTTTTGGGCAACCAGACAAATGCAGTATTCTCAGTAAAATGCAGTTCGTTGTTTATCTTCCGGAGAATCACGCTTGAGTTTGTTCTTAAAATAACGGTGTAAAAGTTTGATGCAATGGAAAACTCTCACATCAGAGTTTGCACCATAGCTCCATCATTAATACAGTTGTAAAGTTGTGAAGCTGTAAGTGTCTCTCAACAACAAGGGTATGAATATATTCAGTGAGATAATTAAATTTAAGAAAAGCCTGCACACTAACAGTCAGTTACATATGCTGAATAAATATGAAGAGAGATACATACAGCATGGAAAGTGTTTTATTTGAGGGGGTCCCAATGGTCAGGCTATGCTCTAAGAAAGGTCAACTCAATCAATAGCTAGATTAAGTTGGGTTGACTTATGGCAAAACATTTACCTAATATGTTGAATGTTTGTTCTCTTAAAAAAATGCTTGCAGTGAACATAATTGGAAAGGGCTTGACTGCCTTTTCTGATGGCAAAATGTTATTTTGGGTCCACAACTGTATATGCCCAAAACCTCATAATCAGTTTAACAGCTAGTTGCCTTAAAGTTGCATGTTGCATCCACAAACTGTCTGAGTTAATTTGAACATGCATGTTGAGTATAATTACTGATTTATTTTGGTAAGAAAAACTCATCATTACCCAGCATGCTCTTTATATTGTCCCCATTGATTATATTTTGGCATTGGCCTAGGAACGCCTCGGGATTCCCCAGTCAGAACTGTCAAATGTGGCTCAGGAAAGGGACGTTTGGGGTCCCCTGCTGGAGCTGCTGCCCCCGCGACCCGATATCGTATAAGCGCATGAAGATGATGCTCTTCGTATTATTTTTCATGCTCGTTAATTGTTTGAATAATTATATGCTTCACAACCATGAATAATGTACTTGTACATTTTTCTAAATAATATAAATATTTGGGATTCGTTTGATCCATTTATTCCGTTGGCTCATCCAGTTCATACAACTTATGTGGTTGCAGTAACTCAATTATCCAATCCCAGTCCCAACAATCATTCTCAATTAAGGTTTTGGGTTATCAAAAGTTACTTTTGTTGGTTACCCTCTTACTTGTATACATTTCAATATGACCTACCCATCACTTCGCAGTTCGGTATAGTGGTTTATCCAGTTATACAATTATTTGGCGATCAGACAATTGCAAAAGAGATGTGAGTTTGCAAAACATTTAGAAGATTGGCATGGAAGTCGATTCAACATACAATTAAAGGGTGAACAGTTTAAACTGAATTGAGAGAGTTTGCTGAATAATACAAAATGTGTAGCATTTGTACATAGCACATCCACACCTTTGTATTTACTGCTGTCATTTTACGGTGCATTTTAGTATATACATTTTATTGAAATTCTTCACCCATTACTGAAGATATATTCAAGGTCAGATGGTTAAGGTATTCTCACTAATGCAGTGACTGCAATTACAGTGTTTAGAATATTACAGTTGACAGCAGTTACTGAACTTATTCTGCAGTGTCCGTTAAGTATCAGTATGAGTGATGTAACGCCGGAGCATTTGCTTTTCCCTTTCTGATTTCCTACCTGAACATATTGCATAAACGCACAACGTATAAGAGAAGAGTGGGACATCTCAGGTCTCTCTTGGAGACGGGGACATTTTGACGGTTGGAGAAAAGAATTTGCTGAAAAGCTATCAAAGGGAAATGCTGAAGTAGAAGAGTGATACAATATTGATGCCTATGCATCCCACACATTTAGCCTGCCCTTAACAAGAGCTGTATCATGGTAGGATGGCTTAGAAGGCAGAATGGAAACACTGGCTTTTTACACTCCCCTATATCCCAAATACTGGTCTCAGATCAGTTTAGAGCGGTGTCCCTGTGTATTCTACTGTTGTAATTGAGGCTAAGCAGATATAGTCTCTGCTAAGTACTGTATATGTCTACAACCAAACAAGCTGAGACCATTGTTAACAGAAAGACAGCTCACTGAATGGCTCACTTTTAATCAATTTCAATCAATTTTGAAGTCTATTGTACTTGCCCATTTAATGAATCTATGAATCTCCTCTGTGTGGACTGACTTAAAAGTTTGATTTGGTTATTTCACATCTGCCTGTAGGACACCGACAGCTGGGTTTGGGGTTATCAGACATTAATTCATCAAGCATGAACAGCCTGGATGCTCTAGTGCTGTCCTGAGTGAATGCATGAATAAACCAGTCAGCACTGGATTTCCTAACCATCTTGTTCAGTGAGACATTTTCCATAGCTGAAACACAGAAAGCAGTGGTGAATCACTGCTCCTTCCCTAATGTTACTACAATTTTGTAAAGTTGAATTTGTGATTAGGTCAGTTATTTTTATGATTTTCCCCCAACTGGTAAAAGCATGCCACCTGTAACGCCAGTGTCATGGTTTGGATTCCCCTTGGAGGCCAGTATGAATATGTATTTAATTACTCCTGGAAGTCACTCTGGACAAGAGTGTCTAAAACACAAAAATCATAATATGTATCATGCCAGGATAAAAGTTACCCTGCCACAGCTAACTTCTCAGTCAGTAACACTGAGGGGGGATGGGGTAGAATTTCTCATTTTAAAGTTAACTAATTATAAAATAATCCAATCAACTGTTTTGAGCTCACTATGGAGCAGAGTATGTACCACATTAATATGATCTAGCTCAATTTAGCTGGAATCCAGGAATATCACTACTGAGAAACTCTCCTATTTGTTTTTCACCAATCTGTCTTGCTGATTTCTGTTCCTCTACCTCCCAACTATCCAGAGGACACAAAGCATCTGCCTCTCTCGTCCTGAACACAAAAAACACATGCAACAAGATCCCCCACATTGTCGTGTGGATAGAATTAAAACCAAAATGCTGGGAAGTTCTCCTGCACTTTTTGATCAATCTAGGTGATATGGAGATGTAATGTTTGTAAATTTCCAAGACAAGAAAATTGCATCAGAGGCACGTTTTTTTCCATTTCCCTGGAAACCAGAACATTCTGCTTGAAGGGGAAGGCACAGACCCCAAACCTACATTCAATAAATCATCTATTTTGGAAGAACAATTCACCCTAATTCAGCAGGCAATCTGCGTTGCATATGGATCATTGCTGCACTCATGAGAACATTGTAAAATCATGTTAAAGCAATTGTTTGTTTTCCTCTTCCCCCCCTTTCCATTTGGGGATCAGTTTAACAGGCATTAAGCACCCAAATTTTTCTTCCTTTTTGCAGTTGCCCTTCAGTATGTTAAAATAAACTGGACATGACACAGAGGGTTAAAAACGGTTTGGACACATTACCACTGGCCAATTCCAGATGCTTGCCTTTAGTTGGCAAGAGTTCAACTAGGTTGTTTGGGGATTTCATTTTAGAGACCTATGGATTTGTTTTAGCTGACTTTGTGCTATGGTATTTCAAGCGAACTGACCTAATTAACTTCAAGTATATATTTACATAACTGCCTGTTTCAGATGTTGTTCTGTATATGTCATAGTTATTGTAACTGTTAAATATAAGCCTCATGCAACTTTGTTGCCAGTACTGTACTAGCTTAATAGTATGATAGTTAAGGTGCTTTCACTACAATTGCTTCTTCAATCTCTCTCTTTCTATCCTTTTCTTTTCACCTGACATTGATCTCTTGAGTGGAACACAATGGCATAATTAAGTCAGTTTGAACCATGCAGTTCAAACTGACTTATGCCATGTCCTCAACATTTATACAGAATCAAACATTATGATAACATAGATTAGGTAAAGTTTGTTGTTCTCACATAGGTTTACCTTCTTATTTTGTTTTCCTATACAATAGTTTAGAATTTCAGCCTTTTGATTTCATGCTATGTAAAAGCCGGATCAACTGTATTTGCCATATATGCACAGTGTACTGTATGTTTTACGATTGGCTAATCTGGGCAGCTTCTTGGTCTTTGTGGGGGAAACAAAATACATTGTTGGGAATTAGGTGCATAGTTTTCCCCTTGTCCTTCGACAGTTGATGGTATCTTCACTTCAGGTCCCAGACTTATGATAAATTTCATGATTATTAATTTACATGATCATTGCAATTTGCTTTTCAGGGCCATCTGTTTATTTAGTACCTGACAGAGAAGACCCAGATGACCTGCAATGCCCCAGGACACAGCACTGTGCAAGGAAAATCATTTGATTAGATACTGTAATCTCATTGCTGCAGAATCCACCAATAGCTAGCAGTGTAATAGCTAGCAGTGTCATAGCTAGCAGTGTCATAGCTAGCAGTGCAATAGCTAGCAGTGCAATAGCTAGCAGTGTAATAGCTAGCAGTGTAATAGCTAGCAAGGCAATCTAAGCATTGGGTGGGAAACCAAACTCTCAGAATTGCACATGGCAGAGTAGTAACTGTTGAACAGCTTATATTTATCAGTATGTTTTTTAATACAAATAAAGCACACTTTCATTAACATTTAGAACAAAATCTGAACATTTTTTTTTTTTTTTGACTATTCTATCTAATTCTGACAATTCATACAGTGCTTTCCATGATTCTTGACACCCCTGATATGCTTAAAAAAGCCCCAAAAAATACCATTGTAGTTTATCAGATTGATCCAGCATTAACATAGGAGAGGAATTTTATTTAGCTTACATTTTTTGCTGATTATGTGGTCCTGATGGCATCATCGGTCTGACCTCCAGCACTCACTGGACCGGTTCGCAGCCAAGTGCGAAGCGGTTGGGATGATGATTAGCACCTCAAAATCTGAGGCCATGATTCTCAGCAGAAAACCGATGGAGTGCCTCCTTCGGGTAGGGAATGAGGTTTATCCCAAGTAAGGGAGTTCAAGTTTCTCAGGGTCTTGTTCACAAGTGAGGGAAAAATGGAGCTGGAGATTGGCCGAAGAATCGGAGCAGCGGGGGCGGTAGTTCATCCGCTTTACCGCACCGCTGTGACGAAAAGAGAGCTGAGCCAGAAGGCAAAGCTCTCGATATACCGGACAATTTTAATGATACAGACATTTTCTAATTCTGAAGGTCAACAACTTGTTGTCTTGTTGATATGTGACTGAGGGAGGTTAGCATGTTTTACCTAATATTTTTTCCCTAGTGAAAAAAAAGTTATTATTGATCATTTAAGAGTTCCTAATGACTCAGATGAATTTGATCAGCTGGAAGATTCTTTTTATTAGAATTGGCTCATAACAGTTTCTTTGGTTGCCAATAATCATGCATTCTGAGAAAAAACCTAATTACTTAGTAATTTGTTCTTTATTTGAACAGTTTAACTTTTTTTTTTTTTATGTTTGAGAACAAGATCAAACCAAATAATGTGACAATCTTAGCATTTTATGCTCATCTATAACATGGTTTCGTATAAATCTGGAGTGCACTCAATATGTTCATATTCACAAGTGGGGAACCGCCCTAAAAAGACCTACAGATGACAAGCCGTTACAGTGGAAAACTCAAATCTATGTACAGTACGAAATCTTCTTTGTTTTATTCATTATCTTATTGATTTACTGGATTCATCTTTACTCTCAGGTCCTATCAGTTGGTGCTCTAAGGCAGTGTATCGCTGTGCTTAGGTGTCAACCAGAGTCTAGGTTTGAGCCTTAAATTCTTAAAATTAATGTTGAAAATAGTAATTGCATAGAAATTATACTGAATGAACATGTTGTTACCAGTAATTTCTCCTTTATTCTTTTTGTGTCAACAGATCTGGCAACTCACAGAAACTCCTTGTCATTATGTGGAGGGCAGCAGTGTCATTTATTCATATCCAATTGACACATTATGAATTCAATTGAAAGAAGTCAAAAGAGGTCAAATAAATGTACCGGATCTCTACATAACATTTTGTACTGTGTCCAAAGCGCAGCAACATTTTAGGTCATTATAATAATATAAGCTACAATGCAAATTCAAACTGGAAGATCAAAACGTTGTGTAAAATCTAGGGGACTAGGAATCTATGGGCACAAGGCGGCTTTGGTTCCACAGAGTCATTAGTGTTTAATTGAGCATTCACTGAGGTGAGCCATGCACAGACACGGTCTTGTTCTGATCATGTGATGCACACACGCAGCACTGTAGCATTGCTGCTACTTCCACAGACAGCTCATTAATATGGATTTTCCTCTGGCGAATAACACGAAGTGCAAAATGTTCAGCAGTTGATGAGACCGCGCGCGAGAGAAAAAAAAACAAAGAGACAGGAGGAACGAACGAGAGAGAAAGAAGAAAGTGGGGTAGTGAGAGAGAAAGAAGAAAGAGGGGAAGTGAGAAAAAAAAAGAGGGGACGTGAGAGAGAAAGAAGAGTCGGGGAATGAGAAAGAGTGGCATAGGTTCGGGGTGCAGGCGGGCAGGGGTAGGCTGGGGGATACCAGTGCAGATTGCCAGTAGACAGATTTACCTTTGGAGTTTGTGGTTATGAATACACAATGTTGACTGGAGGGAGGGGGTTAGGGTGGATGATAGACACAAGGTCACTTTGGGTGAGAATGAATGGACGAGCCTAAGAGACCTGCGGAGTTGAGAAACAGATGGACAGTGAGCTTATCCAATTGACTCACGGCTGATTCATAGGTATTTGGCAACATAGAGTTGAAATTCAAGCTACAAGATAAGAGAAACATTGCAATTTTTGTGTGTGGGTGTGTGCGTGTGTGTGTGTGCACGTGCATGTGTGTGCACGCGCATGTATGTTATATATACAAAACGCACAATATTATATTTTTATTTTAGATAAAGTTGCACAATACACAGTAGAAGTAATCTGTGGAGGATATGTGCAGTGTTTGAAATTGCCATTAGAATGAAATGGCCTATTCTTTTCCTTTGCTGTCTCCATGGGCTGCTTGCTATGACCCTTAAAGGCGTCATGTTAGATCTCAGTTGTCATTTGACAGCCTATCCACAGAGTCAGCCAGTCAGTCCCATCGGCAGGGAGGCTTCTGCTAACACTAGAGGGCATGCTAATGCTTTTCCTATCATTCAAGGCCACGACACAGTCATAATACAAAGCGGGAGCAACACACAACTACTAGATGGTAAAAAAAGAGTGACTCCCTCATAAATCAAGTTTTTGAAATACACCGATCAGCCATAACATAATGACCCCCCGCCTAATATTGTGTAGGTCCCCTTCTGTCGCCAAAACAACCCTGACCAGTCGAGGCATGGACTCCACTAGACCTCTGAAGGTGTGCTGTGGTATCTGGTACCAAGACGTGGGGCCTCCATGGATCGGACCTGTTTGTCCAGCACATCCCACATATGCTCGATTGGATTTAGATCTGGGGAATTTGGAGGCCAATTCAACACCTGGACTTTGCTGTTGTGTTTTTAAAACCATTCCTGAATCATTTTTGCTTTGAGGCAGGGCACATTATCCTGCTGAAAGAGGCCAATGCCATCAGGGAATTCAGTTGCCATGAAAGTGTGCACATGGTCTGCAACAATGCTCAGGTAGGTGGTACATGTCAAAGTAATATCCCCGTGAATGGCAGAACCCAGGGTTTCCCAGAAGAACATTGCCCAAAGCATCACACTGCCTCCACCAGCTTGCCTTCTTCCCATAATGCATCCTGGTGCCATGTGTTCTCCAGGTAAGTGACCCTCTCACACCTGGCCATCCACATGATGTAAAATAAAACGTGATTCATCAGACCAGGCCACCTTCTTCCATGCTCCATGGTCCAGTTCTGATGGTGACATGCTCATTGTAGGTGCTTTCGTCAGTGGACAGGGGTCAGTTTGGGCACCCTGACTGGTCTGCGGCTGCACAGCCCCGTACGCAACAAACTGTGATTCATTGTGTGGTCTGACACATTTCTATCAGTACCAGCATTAACTTTTTCAGCAATTTGAGCTACAGTTGCTTGTGTGTTGTATCAGACCACACAGGCCAGCCTTCGCTCCCCACGTGCATCAATGAGTCTTGGCAGCCAATAACCCTGTCACCAGTTCACAGCTTTCGCTTCCTTGCACCACTTTTGATATGTACTAACCACTGCAGACGGGGAACACCCCACAAGGCCTACAGTTTTGGAGATGCTCTGACCCAGTCAAATAGCCATCACAATTTGACAAATGTCAAAGTCGCTCAGATCCTTACGCTTGCCTATTTTTCCTGCTTCTAACACATCAACTTTGAGAACAAAATGTTCACATGCTGCCTAGTACATCTTAACCACTGACACGTGCCATGATCACAAGATTATCAGTGTTATTAATTTCACCTGTCAGTGGGCATAATGTTATGGCTGATAGGTGTAGTAGGTGTAGTATAATGTTAAAACACTCAAATAGACAGTTGATGTCATGAGGATTTTATTTCATTGTTGGTGAAAACACAGGAGGGAGACGTTGTTGTCCACGTTTGTCTCTCCATTGTGTAGCAATTTCTAATTCAGTTAGCATCATTTGCCAGGTTGTGAAATCACTGAGGTTTGGCAAGACTTTCATCCTTTTGTCTCTGTGACATTCCTGTTCTGAGATGTTCTCTTTTGTCAATTATCCAAGGCTTACAAAGCAGGGACATGCTTTCCACTGTGGAGAGACTGAGAAGACACATTTATTAACACATTAACTTAAGATCCACTTTCTTAGGAAACCAGAAATCATGAATAGCACGTCAGAATACGTGGTGCTGTGTTACAATACCATTCCATTACAAAATATATGTTGAGGGCTTCATTTTATTGTCATCGAGAACTAGGATAACACGTTTGTCTGGCAAACACACTGGCGTCGAACCTGATGGATTCCGACTTGCTTTGAAGTGTTCAAATGGAACATGAGAATAGGCGGATGAGCATTGAGTCGATGCTTCTGAATTCCAGAAGAAACAAGTGTGTGGACTGACACCACTGCAAACAAACCTGCTGAATAAATATTACCAGGCAGGTGTTCTGTGGTGTCTAGTAGCAGCTGATTAATAGGCAGAGTATTCACAGACAATATTCTAGTACCGCCAAGCAGTGGTAGGACTCAGAGGGCATGCTCTGCCGTCTCCAGCTGGAGGCATGTTTATCCCCTCAGTACAGTAGTACCAAGGCTGTGCGGACTCTCTCTGTGACAGACAGGAGGACTGTGGGCTCTCCCTTTCTGCTCCTCCATGCTGTGACAGACAGGAGGAGTGTGGGTTCTCCCTCTCCTACTCCTCCATGCTGTGACAGCCTGAACAGGGGAGGCAGCAGATAGGGGCCCTTAGAGCAGTGCGATTCCTTACCGTCGCAGCTGACGCCTTTTGAACACAGATGCTTATCAGACCATTGCCAATGCTGCCCGCGGCTTGCTCAACACCTCCTACCCCTTTCTCCAGGGCGAGTCGAGTGAGGTACACAAACTAATTTCATGTCAGCTTGCATTTTGGTTGTTTTTCAGCTGTGGTGAGATAAGAGGGTGAGTAATGGGAAAGAAAACAAGACCAAGAGTGTTGTCTGGCTGGGAGGGGCTTGCTGGCTGGCTGTCTGGGCTGCTCTGGCTTGGGTTGAGCTTTTTAAGGCAAGGCTTTGACTGCACAAACTTCAGAGCTTGACCAAGTGCTGATCTGAAGGCGCTGTGGGTTCAGTGTGCTTATGGGCACATAACACGTATCACTCCCCTTCGCTGCAGCCATTTTTTAACCACAAGGGCTTTGCTCACCAAGGTGCACTCGAACAGGAGCAGATATTCAATAATGCAGGACCTTTTCTCCCCCATAGGATGTTCAGCACAACACAGGCCTGGATGATGAAAACCTTTTAGAAGTCTTTTGTTGATTTTTTTTGTAGTGATGCTTGAGGCACCTTCTCTTTCTAGCATTGCAGTGCAAATTCAAAATAAAAAAGTAGGACACCTTTTGACATTTGACAAGTACTCAGAAAAACAATTGCCCCACTGTTTAAAGTTTAACAACACATCAGTCTGTCATGAATGTTGATGCAAGACTATTGATGAATTAACTACTGAAATTGATATACTGAAAACAGCAATATTTTGCTTCAACAATATTTTGCTGATACAATTTGCAATGGTTTTGAAATGTGTAGTTGGTTTTATTGATATTTACTGGTAACATTCAATCAATCAATCAATCACATTTATTTTATAAAGCCCTTTTAACATCAGCAGTTGTCACAAAGTGCTTTCACAAAACACCCGGCCTTAACATTTCTTCCTGAGCTGACCTTAACACTGCAGTTTTAATGACTTGTGTCTGTCTGTACTATGGAATCCTGTCTAGCAAGCATGACAGTTTGAAAAAGTATGGCAGTCTGCTGTCTCGTGAGAATTGGGTTGGGAGGAAGCTATCTAGTAGATGTATTTTTATGGAGCCTTTCTCAATATTGCAAAGTAATTACATGGCTGTGGGTGGATTCCACGGCAATTTCAACAATGGGGTTCCTATAAATCTTTAGACCAAAAAGAATGGATTCTCTGTTAAGGAATGTGTTGATACAGTAATTTGCTTTATGTAATGCTTTACAGTATGTGAACAGATACTGCGCATCTTTATGAGTGCTTTGAAACGTTTTATCTTTCATTTTAGGGTCAGAATCTGTTTTTTTTCACAGTAAGTACAGTTTGTGGTGGCATTTGATTTGGAAACAGCCTCTCAGTGCCTGAAATAATGATGGCTTCATTTACATAATAATTAGCAGTGGAGACCTTCATCGAAAAGAACATGATGCCAGAGCTATGAGCATGTCCTCTGAGCTGTTTCCTGTTCCAAAAGCTGGCACCTGTACCAGATGAATATTTAGATGACGATAGCCTCTGAGTTTGATGGGCAATGCATCCCAGAATTTGGCAAATCTGATAAAATAGATTGGACGCTTGTAACACTCCCGTAAGTCAATGCGCTTAATTCTTTTTCCCTTAATTTATTATTTCTACTAAGTTAATGGTGCCCTATGCAACTTAACGCCACCTATCGGCAGTGAGTTGTAAATCATTTCTATAACTCTATTAGGATTTGATATTGTCATTATTAACTACGAGCATACTGACTGGTTTGAAGCAATCACCTTCAACCATTGATGCGAGAACAATGAACAGAGACTTTCATTTCAAATGGGTTTCAAGTTGATGGGCCCTTTCCATAACTACGGAATACAGAATAAACAAAGTAAACAGCTAAATCAATCAAAACATAAATCTATGCTATCTATTGTGTTAGATATATTGACATATTTCAGAGACTTTTTGATGGCAATCAAGCGAACATGAAGCTATAATTGTGCTAGCTAGCACAAGCTGGAACATTAATATGCACAGTTTGCACAAGGCTAAAACTAAATGGGAATAGAATTGCTTCTTTCAAGCAGTATTCGCTTTGTCTCGACCAAAGACATTGGAGAAACCTTCCTAAAACGTATCTGCGCTCATACAAATAATATAAACAAGAACAGTTTTTCTACATAGTATAATTGTTTCTTCGTCATCATCAAACTTATATTTGCTTGACTATCTAGAAAACTAGCTAAATGTAGTGATGTAACCTACGATACTTGTCAAGTAGAAAGGTAGCCAACTCTGCATCAATGTTCACAGAAACATCAGCTCTCGCTATCAAATGCAAAATGTATCCTTGTTTGTCTTATGCTCATGCTGCTTCTGTATATTTTTGTTACTGGAGCATTCAGTTTAGACTACACGAACCCAAACAAAGCACTGTTTGGGTTCATGATACAAGGCCCCCCACACAACTTCAGCAAAATAGGCTCATTCTTTTGTGCTTTATTTGTGCTGGTTTGTGCAGTTAAAATGTTTGTTTGTGCTTCATCTGTGTTTTTAATAGTGGCGATGACGTCACTCAGCCCCCCAACATGCCAGACCAAAATAGTCTCCTTTGTGCTTCGTTTCTGATGGTTTGTGCCTTTAAAAGTTTTGTTTGCACTGATGCAGTGTTTTATATATTAGACATTTAATTTTAAGTGTCTCCAGCCCCACAACCTGCTCCAAACTGCTTAAAAAAAGGCTCAATATCATTAATGCTCTATTTGTGCCACTGAAAGGTTTGTTTCTACTGCTACAGTTTTAGGTACGATTGAGCCTATTTTGCCAAAATGTTGCATTGGGTGGGGGCCCAACTTCACGCAGGTAAACAAAGCTTGTCATTGGCCTTCACCTCATTCACCTTCAAGGAAGTATATGCATATGAACATTCTTCTACGTTTTTATTGCAACCATGGCACTGGGGATAGTCAGTCCTGAAATTATGGTATGTAAGGGTTATTATCTGATATTTTAAATGTAAAATGCTGCATGGGGTAGATGCAGATAACCCCCCCCCCAAAAAAAAAACGTTATCTAGTTTTAAATAAAATAATAATAATGTGCACTTATTAGATTGCAGCTCCAACGATGGTGTAGGGTGGGGAAGTTGTAATGCAGAGGCTTTATATAGGCAGACTCAAGATTCAGAGGAAACTACAGATAACAGAATGGAATAATGTCACAGTTGACTACATTGTTTCTCTTTCTCATTTTCTCTCATTTGGGTATTAGGGTTAGAATTCCTGATATTTACAAGCTTTCTGGTTTAAAAATGCTTTGTCCCTACCAATGAAAGACACAGCACTATTGCTCACTCAGATATTTTAACTATGCCCTTGTGCTATTAGTTAATTCACTGCAACTGGCAAATTATGAATTATGAGCTAAATGAAGCTTGTTCATCAAACTATTCCACACATTCCTGATGAACTGGTTGTTGTCACACTGCTTCAGGTCCAAGTGGCATTGATGACACACTGCTTCAGGTCTAAGGGATATTGTTGTCACACTGCTTCAGGTCCAAGTGGCATTGATGACACACTGCTTCAGGTCTAAGGGATATTGTTGTCACACTGCTTCAGGTCCAAGTGGCATTGAGGACACAATGCTTCAGGTCCAAGTGGCATTGATGACACACTGCTTCAGGTCTAAGTGATATTGTTGTCACACTGCTTCAGGTCCAAGTGGCATTGATGACACACTGCTTTACATCTAAGTGTTATTGTTTTCACATTGCTTCAGGTCCAAGTAGCATTGATGGCACACTGCTTTGCGAGATGCAACCAACCTTTCAACTTCATCCTCATCTGCATAAGGTGTATCTACATTTCAAGGCTAGCTTACAGTACAGTACTCTACACAAAATATTACTAGTAGGAGGTAATACCTTCTGTTAACGGTTGTGCAGTAATCCAGCTAGAATATTCCTAGAGAAAGCCCTGTCTCCAAAGATCTGTAGCTTGGCCCGGGGGATGATGAGGTGACCAGCTGTAGCAGAGTGACCTAGAGGTTTGGTATTGAGCAACAAGATCAGAGAGGTAGGGTGGAGCAAGCTGATGGGGGGCATTAGGCCTATAGATGAGCAGAAGAATTGTATTATCAATTTGCTGGGGAACAAGGAGCCAGTGGAGTTCCCAAAGGATAAGGGTGATGTGCTGCCCAGACATGGTGTGGGTGAAAGGTCTGGCTAATGATTTTTGGACCATTTGTAGCTTAATAATTCAATATGTTCAATTTTGTTTAAATTAAGCTAAACCAAAGACAAAAACAACATATTAAGACATCTTTTAATAAATGGAAAGGTTATTATTTCAGTGAAATATGTAACAATTCCGTATTTCAGGAAAATTTGGCAAACCTAATTGATGTAGCATTGTACAGCCTTGAATATTAAATAATCTTGTAGCATTCTGGCAAATATATTAAAGTAGGCTGCGAGGATTTTTGTGAGGATGAAATGATCTTCACACAATTTGCAACAAGCCAAGCGGCTCAGTAATGCATTGTGAAAAGAGAACATGCTTTCAACTCAATCCTATAAAATGTCTTTGTTTGCACTGCACTCTGAGAAATGACACCATGTCCTTAGTAAATATTTCTTGTTAACAGCACCCATTTGGTGTAGCTGATATAGGGTGTCATTTGTTAGTAAATTAATAGACATTGCGTTTATAACATGTTATGCACTATATGCTTATTTTCTTATAGTACCTCTAGCAGTATATCAACCAAATGTAGTTAGTTTTCTGAAAGACGCATTTCAAGATTGCTAGCAGCTTTCCCTGGCTTTGCTGTAGCCATTAACCACTGATTCTGCGACATGTGACAGGTGGTGAAACCACAGCGCAGTCTCATCATGGAATGTTATGCAATCATAATACACACTTCCCTCCAAATAAGTATCATCAATAATTGCCGTGCATTTATGCCGATTACCAATTTGAAAAATGCAAATGGACCCTAATTAACTGGCCAGGCCGATGATTCATTTGACCTCTAAACTGCCACCAACTGGTCTATGGGGATTTTAATTTCTTGCTCATTCACAACTAGTCATTGTGAATGCAACAGTCGCTTATCGTGAAGTGATTTTGTGTCTGAGCGCAAGCCAAGCACATGTAATCCATGGGCCAGATCCTTAAGATGTTTTGGTAAGGCAATGCAAGACCTTGCCACACCAGCATGTGTGTTTATGGTAATGGAAACAAATATGTTGGATTACATATCCTTTAGCAGAAGCTAATGCAGAGCAACTTGTAGTAGAGAGTGCATACATGTTTTAGTTTTTATCCCATACTGGAAAAAGCTAATTGTGCACTGGAGGTAAGTTCTGTCTGATGTGATCCGCTGTCGGCACTCAACATGCACTCACATGTGATGTCAGGCTGCTGAGAGACCTATGTCAACTGGTCTTTCTGCACCAAACCACTCCTGAGTCTAATGAAGTATAACATTCCATTCAGAGATCTCTAGCACAGGCCAAGTGGAAATTCCCAGCTGTCCTCATATGTGATTACTTCAATTTACTCTGTTAGTGTTGAGCAATTTGTTTCAGCCCACCAATGTTTTATTCATTTGTGAAATAGTCCACCCCACCCCTACATCCTTGTTCTCTTCCTCCACGTCCCCCCTTCTCTTTCTGTCTCACTCACTTCTGTGTTTCCAGAACAGGAATCAAATTGAAGTGATAAAAAGCTACCTAATTTGAGGAGTCTCTAGCTGGTGCGTAATTCAGCTGCACTCCACTTTTATTGTAGTAAATGGTATGATTTACTCATAGGGGGAAATTCATGTTTTTATGTGAATTGATTGTCATGAAGAGTCATGACTGTATTATATCCATTTCACCTGATGTAGGTTGATTTCTGTAGTGCTTTATAGTCCCATTGGCATTTGCCGTGATGTTTTTGAATACACTTTTTCATTAATACCATTAACTGACGTGAATAGGCTTATGCGGTTTAACGACTGAACAGAGATGAAACATTCTGGCACAGTCAGCAAATAATATACTGGGATCTTCTGCCCAAATTAGCCTTGAAATGTAGTTACACCTTATGAGGCTTGCTACCTATCTAATGCCGGTATTCAAATTGCTTGAATATTAAATCTAATGTTAAGTAGTCTTCAAAAAACTGATACACAAAGGTTTGCAATAGGCGGTGGACACTTCCTTTGGGGTGCTGTGTGCTCCTGCCTAATTTCAAAATGTTTAAACCCAAACAACTATTAATAAAATACATTTGGATGTGATACATAAATGAATCCTCTCAAAAATTCATTCCATGCTACTACTAACTTTATAACATTAACTTGATATGTGATTTAGTTGTATCTAACAGTCTACCTTAACATTTTAAATGTTTAGTTATTTAGTAATTGCTTTCATTTTGAGCGACTTACCTTTATGTTCAACTTCAGGTGGGTTACACAGTAGCAGTTCTCTATGGCTCAGTTGGCAGCTGGTGGTGCTCAAATCACTCCCTTCCTCTTACTGACCCGCGTTACTATGTTGTATTTCTTTGAATGGACTAAGCAGAGGATGGGACAGCCAAGTGACCAGATGTGGTACAAGGGACTGCTTGGATTGGATTGTTTGTTTTGAGGCTAGCCTGAAGGTAAGGAATGCTTGAAGAAGACGGTGAGGGGAAATAGGCATAAGAAACTTAACACAACACAGATGTGCTGACAAACTCTGAAACACGGACCATAGATAGGACGTTTTGCCTGTTTCTGATGGGCCCCACACATCCTGTCCATACCTCCTGCTAGGAGTTGCCCATGTGACTGTCATAGGCTCGATGGATAGGCTCACTGACCATAGGTTGGAACATAACATAATCTTTTGAAGGATAAACCTTTCTTATTGGAGGGTATCCAACTGTTTAATGGCTGGTTATGACCACTGATCACCTCCCATGTGTAGTGGCATAAAAGACTGTGTTCACTTTGTATTCATCGGAGAGAAAAATGAAAGAACTATGGAAGGTTAACATCGTTGTCTCATGCTGAATAAAGATGGCTCTCCCCTGACTTCTGGTTGCATTAATTTTGTTCATGGATCAAAAATGGACAGAATCTCACAACTGAAATCTAGTTTAGTGTGCAGAAAAACAGGGTAAAGCAAAATTAGATGAGCATAAATAGCAACTGTGTAAAAGACTTCAGAGTCACCTTCAATTTCTTTTCATCATCAATATATGCCTGATAAGTCGTTTTTATGTGGTAATTAACTCCTAACAGCTCTTTATCTATTTCCCTGAGTCTTCTTAACCCATAACATCCCACTGTAATCATGCGGACACCAATAGACAACCAATTTAAAGAAATTGAACTGATTGGCGGATAGTCAATTGTCCTACCCAGCTGATAGTCAACTGTCCTATCCCGTAAGTGGTCTATAGTTAAATCAGCCTTGACCAAGCAGCAAGCTAAAAGTGCCATTCCTACCACATCGGTTGAAATTCCAGGTGCTCTTTTCAAGCAGTTCGTATACAGAATGAGCATAAACCGTTTTATTGTTTATTTTAACCATATAGTGTAAAAATATAAAATGCCCAAAATAGGGTAATCAGGTATTGGACTACACCGGTCATTTAACTGCTTTACAGTATGCTAGATAGTGTCTAATCTATTTTTAATAAAATATACCACAGACTGGGAGATGTAGGTGTTTTACCTTTTCAGACATGCAGAACACCAACAAACATTTTCTTAACCACTTGTGTCTTTCTCTTTTGCAGCTGGCGAACTCTACTTTCTGGTAATCTGGCTTCAATCAGTGCCTCGGATAAAGGGTGGGGTGGAGGTTTGCCCCATGCCTTGCATATGCCACAGCGAGCCACGTCCGACCCTGGCCTGCCAGCAGCAGGGCCTCCACTCCATTCCCACAGAGATCCCCGTCCATAGCCAACGCATCTTCCTCCAGAACAACAAGCTGACGGTGGTGCGCTCCACCAGCTTCAGCTCCTGCAGGAACCTCACTGTGCTCTGGCTCTACTCCAACAACATCAGTCACATCGAGGCCGGGGCTTTCGACGGCCTGGAAAGGCTGGAGGAACTGGACATAGGGGACAATGATCTGAGGATAATCAGCCCCACGGCTTTCAGAGGCCTTTCCAGATTGCACACATTGCACCTGCACAGGTGTGGTTTGTCTGAGCTGCCTGTGGGTGTTTTCAGGGGACTCTTTTCTCTGCAGCACCTTTATCTCCAGGACAACAGCTTAATGACCCTCCACGATGACACATTTCTGGACCTGGCCAACCTGACCTACTTGTTCCTCCACAACAACAAAATCCAAACTGTGACGGATCACATGCTGCGAGGCTTAGTGAGCCTGGACCGATTGCTACTGCATCAGAATAGAGTGACATTCATCCAGCGAAATGCGTTTCAAGACCTGCACAAGCTGACCACTTTGTTTTTGTTCTTCAATAATTTAACGGTGCTGACTGGAGAGACCATGGACTCACTGGTGTCCCTCCAGTACCTGCGTCTGAATGGGAACCAGTGGATCTGTGACTGCCGGGCCAGAACCCTGTGGAACTGGTTCAAGGGCTTCAAAGGTTCTAGTTCAGAGCTTGAATGCCATGTTCCGGACAGACTGGCTGGAAAGGACCTGAAACGGCTAAAGAGCCCTGATCTTGAAGGTTGCTATGACAGCTCTCACCACACTTGGATCAGTGTGTTCAGTTCCAAGACAGGATCTGAAAAACTGACTACGGAGAGTCCGCTTCGGGCTGGTATTCCAAGGTGCTGCCTCTTAGAAAACGACAAGTCCTTTATAATCTCCAGTAAAGGTTTACCTGATTCATCCTCTTACAACAGTAGACAATTTACCAACAATCCTCTGAAGGAGAAAGAGAACATCTCCAAAACAAAGCTGTTGGAAGATGACCACAACAAACCTCAGAACAAACAGAGTCTGAATGATGGCCCTGGGGGAAAGTTAACTAACGACCTGTACCAGTCTTCTGAGGATATAGATCCGTCTAGTGACACTGAAAATAGGAAAAGGTGTACAAAAGAGAACATGTCAGACCCTCTTTGTCTGAAGTCCAAAGGGTGTTCAATTTCAGTTTGGAGGATTATCTTTTTTCCTGTGTTTTGGCTTCTTCATGTGTCTTGGCTAGCCTTTGACTTCTGTTAAGAAGTACAGATGTATAATCGGGTCCAGTGTAATGAAAGTGCAGGAGGCCAGAAAGTGCCATGGTGGGGAAGCGAAAAAAAGGTTTTATATTGTGGATTTGAAGATAGGAATCTGAATAGAAATGGAAAACCTAAAAAACAAAATCCAATAAATGTATGCCTTTCTACAGTAAGCCAGTAAATAATGTATATATTTCATTGATTTATGCCCAAATGATTAGGTATGTACTGCTCATCTATAAAAACTTCTTGGAGGTCCTATCCTCTTTAGGTTTACTCGGCCAGTGGTGGTGACGGGTTACTACAAAGAAAATGTAAAAGCCCATGCTGTTTGAAACCATGAATGTTTGAGGTGTCTTTCATGTGAATCCCAAAGATGTGAAAGATCTCATTCCTTCATTTATTTTTATTAATTTTTTTGGAGTGAAACCTCCTTTTAATTATATTTTTATGTAGTTTTTTTGTCACGCTGTGTTTACGGGTAGCATTCTACAAAGAATGCTGTCTATTTGTTCACTGAAGTTGCTGTATACAATAGATATCGATTTTATTTTACTTGTATATTGTAAAAGTATATGACAAATAAAGTATTCTCTTTCTTACACTTGTGATGCTATTTATTCAAACAAAAGTATAATGTAAATAATGACCTATTTGATTGGTATGATGGGGTCTTTAAAATAGCCACCTACCGTCTGGGATGTTCTTTGTGATCAAGTCTTAGTCTACACAGTGGATAGCCTTGCAGGTGCTGGTAGCCCTGACTCTAATACTGGCAGATAGTAACAAAATACAACTTTCTATTACTTTAAACACACACAGCTTTTAATACTGCACATTGCTGGTAAAAGTTTCAATGCCAATAAAATTCTTTATGATAACCTGTACACCTCATTGGTATGAGAAGGCTGGAAATGCCAAAATTGGTTTCTTTTTATTAAGACTTACTGTTTTGGTTCCAGGAATCAAGGCCCCTTAAAAGATATTTGCCTGGCCCCCCTTACTTATGCACAACATTGATATCACATCCACCTTTTACATACATAACTCAGTCATTTGTTTGATCAGTACATTTTTTTTTTATGCATCCAAGGGGTAAATTCTATTTTCCAAATGAATGAAAATGCTTTCATAACAAGCTACAATGTGTGGTTTGGCCTATATAATAGAAAAGTAGGCATACTAGTGTCACAGGTCAGGCGGGCCAATAGTGAAAAAATTGCGGGATGTTGGAAAAATGTATAAACAAGTTTGAGCCAGAGAGTTATTTTATGTAGTCTTTTTCTAATCTTTTAAAGAAAGACCAAGGCATGTACAGTATAAACCAAACAATTATATAATACAAAAAAGGAACAAAGGGAATTACTTAACTCACTCCATTAGGTTTAACTTAGACATGTCCAGTCGGCACTTCATTTGAATTTCTTAGCAAACAAAAAAGCAATTTAGCAAACAAAAACAATTCCAACTCGTTTTCTGACCAGGGACAATGAAGCATTAGCTCGACTTATGCGTGGCGCTAGTCTTATACCTGAGAGAGAGCAGCGTAGCTAAAAATCGTCTGTTGTAAAAAGTTTTGAAAATCTCCCTCAGGTGTCTGACCACTGTTTTCACCATCGGGGCGGGGCTGTTCCTGGGACAGAAGTTTTGTATTGCAGGCTTATTGATACAATACAACTCCTGTCATGGAATTGTCAAAGGCTTGGGGGACTTTGACAATTCTAAAAGTTAAAATATCTTACAGTAACATTTCCATTTTTTCCCCACAATTTTACCATACCTAGACAGCATTGACTCATTTGGATAATAGTGTAGCATAATCTGCCAGAAGATCAAGTAAGGCAGTAATGTAATGAGAACTGTATCTTCTGTGTATGTTTCCTTTCTCCATCAGTATAATCCTGGCATAAGATCATACTGTGGAGTGACTATTTCCCCTTTAAGTCACTGTGGAGTGACTTAAAGGGGAAATAGTATTTATTAAGATGTTTCCTGGCATAACGTACAATAGATGAACATTTTTGGGGGGGAGAAATTCCTTGAATCCTTCAACAAGCAGTAACCTATCTGTATTTCAATATAGATCTCATTTGCATTCCATAAGAAATTTCCATAACACATGACTCTTTCAGGAACACGAAGATGCTCATGATCGATAGGACAAGTCCCCGGGCCAAACTACAGAACCCATCATGGACATCAGGATTGTATTGGTATTACACAAAGCATACCGGCTCTATGGTCGGCAGTTGCAAACCTGTGATGAATGACAGCTTTCATTGGTGACAGTTGGTAGATGTTAAAATAAATGATGGCAAAAAGGATTCATTATTTAAACTTATCTGCCTTGGTCCAGTGTAAAGAGGGTTTCAGACAAACTCAGAATTGGAAAACCAAGTCATAATAAGAAACAAGGGTGAGTGACTTCAGCAGTGGAACCACAAGATGTGTACATACTGTCAGGACAGTGTGCATTTTTGTCGGCTGTTTGTTACAGCAAAAATGATACAATGAACATGGGGTTTAAGTGTCAGCTTTAATATTGTCTGGACCAATTAGAAATCACAGAATGTTTTGTAAATATTTCCCCGCATTTCAAGTTGGCAAATGTGTTTCTTATTATTGTGTGTGAAGTGGATTGTTAGCTATATTTTTGAAGTGCATCTTTATGGATATGTGATGTAAATTGTTTCTTATTGGCAGTAACATGCTGTGATTTGCAATATGTCTACAATGAATAAAGACCATTAAATTAAAGCTGACACTCTGCACTTTAAACCAATAATCATCAGATTAAAATTAAAATTCAATGTGTTGGAGTTAAATATTAGGAAAGTGTGTCCCTGGCTGAATACCCTGCATGTCCTAGGATTCCATAAGAAAAAACAACAACACAAAACAACACAAAGATATCAACTTTTCTAGAAAGTCTAGGACTCAAGGGATGAATACAATACACCTGCATACACTCCCACACACAGTAAGAAACACATATTCGTATAAGAAAAAACTCCAGAGATTCTTCTCAAGGTAATTTTGTTTTCTTTAACATAAGGTCTGTCCACTTTACTTACAACGTTCTCCTTGCACAGAAGTTAAATTATTCAGCATAGCCCACCAATTATTGCCATTGGTTCAGTCAGGAACAATAAAAAATATTGACGTTCTTGGATATTTTAATGAACTTCCAGTTTGGAATGTCCAGGGAAAGTTTCTAGAAACAGAAATGCCTGGCAGTGTGTAGAAATAATTTCATACATATTCAGCAGAAGCTGGATATGCTTCACTGAGTAAGACATTCCTCATCCATCTCAATTCAGTTGGGTCACTTGGCCTAAAATGTTCATAGGCTATTTAAATATAGATCATATTGTCCACTGTAGTTGTTAAAAATGGATGAATGATTATTTGAATAATGTGGTAGAGTATATCATTTTTTCAATATATAAAATTAAAAATGTTGATCCTCTGGAGTCTAATTCACATACATGAAAGAAGACGCACTGAAAACAGCACATCTATTCTATATTTAAACAAATAAATAATCTTTGTGAAAGAACAGCTGTCCAGGGCCTTTGAAAGAAAAAGAGCCCCACAAGAGCCAAGATCTATTACCATACTTCACATTGGGAATGAGGTACTTTTCTGCATAGTAATCTTTCTGCCTACACAAACCTCTGGTGTTAGTTTCCAAAAAGCTCTATTTTGGTCTCATCTGACTTGAGTTGTTGTTTGATGACAGATACCAAATAACATGCGATTATTTAGATTGCATCTGATCGTAGTTTTCGAGACTTTCTGACCCCAAGACCCAACGAATGTCTTCAATTCTCCAGCTGTGATCCTTGGAGATTCTTTGGCCATTCTAACCATCCTACTCACTGTGCTTGGGGTCAATATCGACACAAGTCTTCTTCCAGGCCAGTTGTTAACATCTGCAGTTGCTTTAAACATCCTTCATTATTGCCCAGATGGTAGAAATGGGCATTTTCAAACATTGAGCTGTTTTCTTGTCACTGTCTCACATAATATCTGTATTCTTGGTTCTTTCCCATAGTGATGGATGTATTACCTTATATCTTCCTCAGCGAAACAGGATGCCATGAGATACCGCTGAAGTGATCCTCATCGCTCAAGTAAAATATGGGAACACACTTCTGTTACATTTAACTTCCAGTGGTGCCAATAATTGTGGCACACATGTCTTCTTTTATTTCACATTTATGTTTTCAATCGTTTTACTTGAATTAAAGGTTGGATTTTTGTGAATATTTCTAATGAAAGACAAAGACAATAAACAGCTAATAACAGCCCGGTATTTACCAAGGGTGCAAATATTAGCGCAGGTCACTGTAGATAGATATAGGTCAACATGTTTGGAAGACTTTGAAACTTTACTGTTTTAAGTGAATCTTGAAAATAGGCTAATAATAACAAATCATGGTACTAATAGTGAGATGATTCAGAGGTGTTGTCAACATGAGAATGAAATTGAGACAGATGAGACATTCCTTGCTTATGAAGTGAAGCCTTTGATTAGGAAATTCATTTTGATCACAGAGTTCAAACAGCACCGTTCTGCTGGGAAGAGACAGAGTATCTTCAATAATGCAACAGCCATAACCGCATTCAGAGACTTAGAAGCTTCCAGTGGAACTTCACAGCAAAATCCAAGTATGAGACAAAATAGATTAGATAGTCCAATAGACTGTAGTAAGAAAACAACAAAAACAACTGACCGAGTATACAACAAGTGCAATTAAATAAGAACGCAAAAAATATCATGAACCTCATGCAATAAAACACACACACACAAAACATACAATTTCTCTTCCTCAGAAAATCCTTAAGTCTTTGTCCTTACCAGGTTATTTGTCTGTTAACTTTTGTATTTAATAACTGAAAGTATTCTGGCATAGAGGACGAGCAAAATTGTTTTAATAAAAACATTATTAAGGTTTCATTGCGAATCAAGCATGATCTTATTTTTTTAAGTTGGTTTTCACAGTTTCTGACCTGATTATGGTCGAAAGGACACAACTAATATTTGATGAATTTCCAGCTCCGTCGGTTCATTTTAAGATCGTACGCAAGTTGCAAGAATGAGGGCATGTTTTTATAGGACAGAGTGAACTAAGAAAGGAGGGGGTGTTGTAATATTCATAAAATGTTGGTATCATGTAAGCGTGTTACTCTCCAAGTCGGTTAGTAAACAATTTTGGCTCTTGACCTGTAGATTTTCAAATCTCTTCATCTTTTTGTGGTGGGCTGTTACAGGCCTCCCTCAGCATCCAGCATCCAGCTCTCCTCTCTTTAATTAGTCTTATAGCTTCTATTAATTATAGGGAAATTGTTCTTATTGGTAATTTTTATTGGAACTGCTTACAGCTACTGTCTGATTATTTTAAAGCACACTTTGATAATTTACATTTCTTTTAATTGGTGAATAGTCCTACTAGACCCAATTTAAAATGTCCAAAAAAATCTCAACTAATTGATTTAAATCTTACAAATGCTCCACATAAATACTGTTTTTGCAAATGACATAATTGACCACTGTGTAGTTGCAACTGTTAGACAGGCCTTCCATCAAGTGAAATATGAGGACATTTGTAGAACAAGGTTTCTTGCATGAGTTATCTCAGTTGGATTGGGTGAAGATTTGCATTATTCCAGATGTAGAAAGAGCTCAAAATGTTTTCTACATTTATATGGGATTTATTAATAAACATGCCCCCTTAATGCAGGGTTAAAGGTTGTGACAATGCATGGTTTTTGACTGAGCTGTCATGTCTCCGTCACTAACGTGATATGGCAGGGCTCTTTCAGATGACTTAGGAATAAATGCATCAGTGCACTGGAAACCATTAAATCTTTATATGGTCATTAAAATACTTCAGACCTTCCTCCAAGCATTTTCAAATGCATATCACTGACACATTTTATATGCTTGATTGCTTTGATGAGCATTTTGTTACTACCAGCTTTTTATTTCAATCTTTAAACAACACTTGCCCAATTCCTGCCCAATACCTGCCCATGTCAAAAATGTTATGAATTGATTTGCATTTTAATGAGGGAATAAGTATTTGATCCCCCCTCAATCAGAAAGATTTCTGGCTCCCAGGTGTCTTTTATACAGGTAACGAGCTGAGATTAGGAGAATAACGTTTTGGCCTTTCCAAAACGTTAATCTTCTGGTGATGCCATGCTTTTGTGGATTCGGATGTGTGCTTTGGGTCACTGTCATGCTGACAGGTGAACTTCCTCTTCATCTTCCGCTTTCTAACGGACGCCTGAAGGTTTTGTGCCAAAATTGCCTGGTATTTGGAACTGCACATAATTCCCTCCACCCTGACTAATGCGCCGGTTCCAGCTGAAGAAGAAAAACAGCCCCATGCTGCCACCACCATGCTTCACTATGTGTATGGTGTACTTGGGGTGATGTGCAAAGTTGTTTTTGCACCAAACATACCTTTTGGAATTTTGGAAAAAGTTCAACCTTGGTTTCATCAGTCCATAACACATTTTCCCATGTACTTTTAGGAGACTCGATGTTGGTTTTTGCAAACTTCAGCCAGGCTTGGATGTTTTTATTTGTAAGAAAAGGCTTCCGTCTTGGCACCCCATCCAATAGCCATTTAAAAAAAAGAATAAGGGAGATTGTTGTCAAATGCAGCACACAGCCAGTACTTGCCAGAAATTCCTGCAGATCCTTTAATGTTGCTCTTTAATGTTGGCCTCTTGGAAACTTCCCCGACCAGTATTCTTCTCTTCATTTCATGAATTTTGGAGGAATGTCCAGTTCTTGGTAATGTCTCTGTTGTGCCATATTTTCTCCACTTGATGACTATCTTTACTGTGTTCCATGGTACATCTAATGCTTTGGAAATTCTATTTGTAAGATAGTGTCAGGAAAATCCTACTAGAACAGTTGAACTTTCTTTGTGATTAATCTAAGTCACTTTAAATGAAGGCAGGTGTGTAATGACCTTTATTTAACATGAATTAACATGTGATTGGTTAATTCTGAACACAGCCACAACCCCAGTTATAAGAGGCTGTGCACATTTATGCACCCAAGTGATTGTAAGGTTTTTATTTTTCATTCCCCCCTCGGAAATTTCAGTTTATTTTTTAATTGAATTGTTGGAATTGTATAAGTCACATTAAAGGTAGAAAAATGTCTGACCTGATTTATTTATGTTACATTATTTTACTTAACAAATACCTGGTATTTTAACAGGGGGAGTGTAGACCTTTTTTATCCACTGTATATCACAAAAGATACAAACTATCAGCCTAATAAACAGGCCCTACATCTTCAATGTTATGCTGTACACAACTGGAAAAAACTACCAGAAGATCTTAGATGTTCACCCAACGTGTCCATTTTAAAATCCAGGCTATGACTGAGCTCTTAAACGTTACCACACTGTGAGCCTTATAGCTTCCTATGTTTTTATAACATCACTGTTTAGTCTAACAGCATTTTTTTATATCCTATTTCTATTTTCTTATTCTATGTTTTATTATTATGCTGTATTTTATATTTCACTTCTTGTTTTATTTTATTATTAAATGTATTTTTTTTATCAATTGTAATGCAAGTTCTGGTGCTATCAGAGGAATAACCTCTGTGTAAATATAACAATCTGCTGATGATGGATAACGCAAGTTCATGTGCTGCTGTTTAGACATCGATGTAGGGTATTTTCTCACAAAAGGGCAGATGAGTTTATCCAAGTGCTTATTGAGGTGTAGAGACATGGCATAAATGTCCCTCAGGAGGGATACAAGTAAGACATTGATGCAATGATTATCTCACATAAGGACTGACAGGTTCATCCTAGCATCGGAATGCGAGGATTGAGATATCGGGGTGTAGAAGCTCATGCAGTCCCCCTGGAGACAGCTGAGCTCCACAAGTGTAACAATCTGACTGTTTTAATTCTATTGAATTATTTTTATTTTCACTGCAAAGCCCATTGAATTGCGTCTATGTATGAATTGTGCTATATAAATAAACATGCTTGCTTGCTTGCTATGTTTGTATACAGCACTTGAAATTCCTGTTACTGAGCTCAGGACCTAGACAATACAACCACAGAAAACCTATTTCATTACATGCATAATATTATACTCATATAGAGATGACATAGCTGCAACCTTTTTCTTTTGCACATTTCTCCTCTTTCCTCTTTATTCCTAAACTGGGCAGTTGATGGCTTAGATCTTTTCATATCCATTTGTGTTGATTTATCACTCAAGTGTCCATCTATCCCCCAGTACTGTCAACCAAGGATCAAGACTTAACCAATTCACCTTTGTGGCGTGCAAACTGGTTTTAAGTTACTATTAACAATTTTGCACAAACCAGGAAAAACACATATATAAACTAAATATTCACAGTATTATGAATGAGTTGTGGTTTATTCGGCAGCATTTTATAGTGATTTTAGTCATTGCATTAGTACTGTTCAAAGTCAGGCTTCCAATCGGGAGCTTAGAAATTATAGAATAAAACTATTTCGCATATGTCACCATTCAGATTTTTTTGTGCCGCCGCCTTGAGCCGTCCCCGGCAAGATGCCGCCCTGGGCTGAAGCCCATGTTGTCCATACCTAAATCCATCACTGCATGACAGGCAGACCGCACTTTGACGGGCAGACAATATACTTTGAGACAATATACAACTTCCCTTTCACACTGACTCTAACACTGGGGTATGACGGTGTCGTCATCGCTCTGATTTACTTCCAGTTCACCTATGGCCGTGTGGTTCTGCTTGACGTCAACTCCATCATCAAGTTTGACGACAACAGCACGGTTATTAACCAACAAGGATGAGTAATGATGAGGAAATAAGCAAACTGGCATTAAGGTGCCAGTGCAACACCAACACTGCATCACTGAAAGATTCCTGACGAGTTGTATCATAGCCTGGAATACCAACTGCTGCGCACACGCACCAGGGGGTCAGACCCCTGCCCTCCAGGACAGCAGACGGAAACGTTGCCCAGACGGAACACTGCAGCGTCATCAAGGTTCCTACGCAGCCCAGCCACACGCTGTTGGTCACATGACTGTCGGCGAGACATGAACTGCATCAGAGCTTGTTGTCTTTTTCGAACACGATGAGGTCCAACATGACTCCCCGATGGCTCCATTACAAATGTACAATTTGACATCCGTCAGAGGATTGTCTTAGAATTACTCATTGGATGTCATTGTGTTCCAATTAGCTATTTTGCACTTTTGTAACATCTCTTTAAATTATCGATATTTTCAAATTGAAATAGTCAAAATTGGTGTTGATAAAGCCAAATAAGAAGTCCTTAGAAAATATTATACATGATCACCCAAAGAACTGCATAATATGCAGGTTATAGAACCTTAGCCAGCTACATAAATAAATAAATACATCAAAGCCAAATAACAAAGGTTGTTGTTGAGGAAGAAATACATTCTGTATTAAAGGTAGGTTAAGTGAAGCATCATAATTCATGATTGACTTCTCCAACACTTTCAGCACCGGTGCCACTGTAGCTCCTCTCAAGGGCAGAGCCTGGAGCAGAAGAGGAAGAGGCTCTTCATTACTGGATTCTACTCGGGAGGCTTCCAGCAGCCTTCTCTTCAAGATATGAAAGCATTGAAAATGTCATGCTGTGGCATTTTTCACGCCAGCGGCACCGTTAGAGGCTCCCATACCATAAGGGTTGAAGCCATTCATTTTTCATTTCTTCTCAGCGAAGGAGATGGGGTGACTGGCCTCTCTCTGGTGACCAAATTCAAAGGTAAGCAATCATTTAAAGCACTCCAACTTTCTGCAATTGCCATCACAAGGCAAGTTTTATATGAAACACAATGTGAGAAAGTGAATTTCCCTAGCGACACAACACACTGTTTGCAAAATCCTTGTTGAAATCTTAGGATGAGAAAATAATCTATTTCAGGTTGGCAGGTGTAACGGTTTTGCTAAAGGTTTGGCTGACTTGATCGCTACACAAAAATAAGGAAAGACGCCAAGGGTCCTATTAACATATATAATAGTATATAAGAATAATGCACAACACAATTTATCAATTCACATTGTTAATGGAAAAAATTCACTCCCAGACAACAGATTACTTACAGTACAGTTTATTCCCTCCGCAGAAACAACTGCTTGAACAGAAATTCCTAAAGGCAGTTGCACGTCTATAATCCAAAAAGATGTTGCTTCTTTTTTCTACTAGGTTGTAGCATGACAGGTAGCTCATCAGATGTGGCAGGGCTTGAATCATCTGATCACAGTCTACATGGGATACTGTGTTGTATGCTGCCCAAGGAGCAAAATCAGTTCTATGCTTGCTATATGTAGCGGATGTGAGTTTGAAGTTCAAAATGATCAAAATGAGCAAGGGTATATGATCAGACAGAAACCCAAGATACATACCCCTGATCAGACAAATTGAGTCTTCACAGACATGTTGAACTTTTCCCTGCAGAAAGAGCCTGCCTAAATTGCTATTTCCAGTAGCAGTCACATCGGTAACCATTGAATGTTTTAAATGTCTCGTTAGGGTTCACATGAACAGCATCATCCCAGACACTGTTTACCCTCAGCACAGAGGCGCCTCAGAGGAGATCTGTTAGTCCCCTCCTGTACACCAAATTTTACCAAGACTCTATAGCCACGCACAACACCATCATCAAGTTTCAAATGAGTCATTGATCATGGGCCAAATCACTTTGTACAGACCGAAGCAAAGGACCCAGGGACTGAAAGAAAGTATGAGGCCCAATGGCGTTTTTAAACCAACAGCAAGGAATGAAACAAGTTAATACAAAGGCACGTTCACCTGGGGCACACTGTCCGTGGTCCTGAACTTCCAATAGCGCCGTGTTCTCACTCAGCAGGGGCGAGACACTGACTGAGTAAGTGCGCCACAGCTAATGATGACAAGACAGCCTATACGAAGTAGGTCAAAAACCTGTCATTATCAAGATAAAGGAACTGATCATGGAAGACGGATGAGGGATGGTCGAGCATGCCCTCATCCACATGGACAGGAATGAAGTGGAGCGGGTAGTGAACAGAAAATGTCAACATCACTACTGAACTGACACATTCTGCATATGCCTACAGTTTTGAAGAAAACTCTTTTACTAAAGTCTGGTCGCTTTGACCTGCATCCAGTATTCTTTAGATTTAAGAATAAGATGTACATATGTTCACAATTATTCCACTGGAGGAACCAGGATTAAAAAGGAAATTACCTAAAAAATACTATGTATTATAATCAAGCAATCATGAAACAATGGAAACATTTTCTCTGGCCAACACACAGTCTCTGTGATTTGTCAATGATATCCTCAGGGTTAACTCGGTTGCAAAAGTGACGTTGACACTTCCCCATCATGTACAAAGAAAAAGCATTTCTATATGATTTGTGACAAAACTGACCTGTAATCCTAGGAAATATCACTTATGTCGGAAATTGTATTTACTGTATGTTGCAAAAATGTAAACATTATTTTCAAGAATACAACATAGACAGATTCTTTGAGGCAAACAACAACAATGCTCTTAGTTTGAGAAATAATTGTTTTGGAGTAGGTTTTGTCTTGCAAGGCGTTTTTTTGGGCTCGAGACGCACAGTTTCAGTTCATGAATTTGGACAGTGTAATAATGTAAATTCAGGACTGGAGTTGAAATAATGGCTTGCTGTGAAAAATGACTCCATGGGCCTTCAGGAACAACTAAGGGTAAGCTGAGTTTCACTAGCACTTTAAAATACGTAATTCCTTTGAAATCCACATTAAATCCCAATTTTAAACAGTTACAAGCAGGGTATTCGATCAATCAATTAATCAAATGTATTTATATGAAACCCTTTTTAAATCAGCAGTTGTCACAACATGCTTTTACAAAACACCCAGCCTGAAACCCCAAGGATCAAGCAACAACAGTGTTGAAGCACAATGGCTAGAAAAATCCATTAAAGGGGCCAACATTTTGGAAGAAACCTGGAGTGGATGGAGGCTTGGAGGGATGACCAGTACTCTTCTGGCTCTCAACTCCATCCGCTTATCCGCTGTCGGGTCGCGGGGGCAGTAGCTCCAGCAGGGGACCCCCACTTCCCTTACCCAAGCTTAATTTGCCAGCTTTCACTCACTGAGGGATCCCGAAGCGTTCCCAGGCCAGTGCCGAAATATAATCTCTCCATCTAGTCTTGGGCCTACCCTGAGGTCTCCTCCCAGCTGGACGTGCCTGGAACACCTCCCCAGGGAGACGTCCCGAGGGTATAATTACCAGATGCCAGAACCACCTTAACTCTTCTGGCTGTGCTGGGTGAACATTTTACGAGTACAAATTGTAATGATTAATAAATGTGTGTGTGTTTGTGTCCATAGACTATAAAACATAATCCATGTCAGAAGCATAAACAGATGGACACGGACAGGAACAATCAATCAATGGTCGGCAGAGTGGCAGCTGGAACCGCTACGCATCATCTTGATCTACAACACAACCAGCAGGACAGGGATAACTTTTTCGAGCCTGATACTCCTGAGGTGTGGTACAAGACCTCATGTCCTCCTAAGTTTAAACAGAGCAGGAGACAAGGAACATTTATAATATTTATAATATAATAATTACATAGGAGCATAAAACCTTGGGTCTGAGACAGGGAGGTTCTGTGACAGTGTGGCCCTATCTGGGGGAGGCCCCAGACAGGGACAAACAGGCAGGAAGTCAATCCACCCACATTGCCAAGCATCAACCAAAGGGACGCCAACCAACCGCAACCACCCTGAGTATCGCCCACAGGGTTCACTCCCATTGCTCGAGGACCGCAAGGGAGAACAACAGTGAGCCATTGGAGAGAGACCATCATAGTGGAGATGAGAGCCCATCTGGCAAGACAACAAGGGTGAACAGTATCAAGCCATTCCGGTCACCTTCACACCCCTGTGCCAGACTATATCATAGACCACCATGCTGAAGAGATGAGTCTTTAGTGGACAAGGTGTGAAGGTTTGGTGTTATAACTTTTATACCATATGTTCCTTTTCCCTGTAATTTATTACCAATGTACCGATATTGTATAACATCAAGGATACGTCTTTCTTTAAATTAATCATGTTTTCTGTTTTCTAAGGTTGGCAATTGCTTCGTGTTCCTAATTTGTATGCTTCTTTCCTAGTGTTAGTTTTTAAGGCCATGCAGAGGAATCTCCATCTCTTATTGAGAAAAGTGAGGTCAGCTTGAACAGCTGTGTTGTAGTAGTTCCCTGGGAAGTGGGACTGCATAAGAAACACCTTGTGATTCTTAACAAGGTCACAGGAGAGACTGAGAAAAAGAAACACACAATGTAATTAGTATCAGCCCCTCAGCCAACATTGTGTGTCTGTTGAATGCTTTTTCTGTAAACGTATTACAGGGGTACAGGAGCCAGAAGGCACATAGGACAATATCCCCTCCCCACAAATTTATTTTTATAAAAATAAATATAACGTGATGTACCCATCCACCAGCTTTTTCTGTTTTCATCAGTTAGATTTAATCTAACCAGTAAGGTAGCTAACTGTCTAACTTGGTCTGAGTCACTAACTGTCTAACTTGGTCTGAGTCACTAACTGTCTAACTTGGTCTGAGTCACTAACTGTCTAACTTGGTCTGAGTCACTAACTGTCTAACTTGGTCGAGTGCCTTGCTAGCAACAACAAACATGCAATGAAAAAATTAACAAAACATTTCATTGTGACAAAAATTCCTGTCAATACATGGTTACCTCAATAGCTGGCTTATAATGTAATGAATACACCACATTCCATTGCGAACAATTTCAAGTGGACTACAATTGTTTCAATTCTGCTAAGTTTCAAATATTTACTAGATTACATGAAGACAAGTTCGCAAAATAGTTTACTTCCATCACCATTTCCTGTCTCTAGGTGCTTATTCGTTACCTGAAAATACAAGTTACATAAGGATTGGTTCTTTTAAACTTGAATATATTCATGATATAGCTCATCATTTTCTGGATTGCTTACCTTCTAGTGTCAAGAAGTGATAACCCTGACAATTAGGTCTACAAAACATCAACAGTAGTGTTTGCTATAAGCCTAGTGCAGCAATCCATTTTGCACCACCATGAAATGAAGGATGCCAGGTGGAGCCAGGTATGTGTAGAGAAACAATCTAAATGTCAAGACACTCCAGATGTATACCTCACATGTATAACCTTTACAATAAATGAAGCAATGTTTGACAGGTGGAAAAATGACCAGGGAGTGTTCATTAGTACAGTGGTCCTGGGTTATATTTTGTTTCTAGAAGAACAAAAGTCTGGTGACTAACTTTCTACACCAAAATTAATACAAATGACATCAAGCTGACTTCATAATTGTGACCTCAAGTTACTTTGCAAGTGACCAGGTTTATGTAAATCTCCGCTCTCTAACTTTTGCAGTCATAGCAAATAGTTGAACACTATTACCTGTCAAGGTTGCTGATAAAAATGTTTTTAAATAATGCAGTCTCGTTAAAAGTTCATAAATAATGTAATAAAACATCAATGATCCCTGTCTTTTTAACAAAGCCCATTACAAATCCTGTTTTCCTCTGATTGCAATATAACTTGTTGTTCATCGGATGCTTGTCAGATTGCTTATTACCTCCCCAAGGCACGTCAACCTGTCCCACTGACTTCACCCACTTCTCCCTCCCTTCTACCGAACATCTGTGGAGACCGTCTCCCATTCCTCTTTTCCCTCATCCACTCATCCCTAACCACTGGCTGCCTCTGCTCTGACTGCAAGAGGGCCAGTGTAGTTCTACTCTCAAAGAACCTAACCCTTGACCATTCAGATGGTGAAAACTACGAACGGATATTCCATCTTTCCTTTCTAGAACACTCAAGTGTGATTTACCTGACCAACTCTCCAGGTATTTCTTTAGGAGTATTCTATTTTTGTACCTGTATGTTTTCTGCAACTACGTGCAATTCTACAATACAATGTACATGGGCATTAAGACTTCCGGTAAATTATGCATTCATCAGTGAGACATGAAAAATTGCTTTTACCCAATGATTTAACCATTCATAAAGTGAGTTATTACTCCTCTGGCTAAAAGACACACAGGATGTGAATGTGTTTAATTGTGTTTTTGGACAAAAATGAAAGTGCTATGAATATCCACAAATAAGATAAAAATGCAACAGTCTAGAAACATTTACATGCCTGAAAACAGAAATCCAGAATGTTGTTTTGTTTGTATTGTCCATAACTGAGAGATACAAAAATGTATGTTATATCTTATATGCGTGTCCCTACAGTCCACTGAGTCTGATGGGATTTTCAGTTTGTAGCTGGTTGGTCCCTAAAGTTTTGTAACAAGACAACTTTGGGAAAATGTATACAGTTTGTTGAAATAATTCCAGTGTTGTCAAGCTTGAGACATGCCAGAGACAACATTTTCTTACTGTCATAAGCCAGACAACATTTTCTTACTGTCATAAGCCAGAGACAACGTTTTCTTACTGTCATAAGCCAGAGACAACGTTTTCTTACTGTCATAAGCCAGAGACAATGTTTTCCTACTGTCATAAGCCAGAGACAACGTTTTCTAACTGTCATAAGCCAGACAACGTTTTCTTACTGTCATAAGCCAGAGACAACGTTTTCTTACTGTCATAAACCAGACAACGTTTTCTAACTGTCATAAGCCAGACAACGTTTTCTTACTGTCATAATTTAAAATTTGAGGCACCATCCTAATATTTGTGTGGTGTTTATTTTTTCTGGAGACATGTATTGAAGAAAATTACATTTTACACAGGCCCGCACACAGGCCCGCACACAGGCCCGCAAACAGGCCCGCAAACAGGCCCGCAAACAGGCCCGCACACAGGCCCGCAAACAGGCCCGCACACAGGCCCGCACACAGGCCCGCACACAGGCCCGCAAACAGGCCCGCAAACAGGCCCGCACACAGGCCCGCAAACAGGCCCGCAAACAGGCCCGCACACAGGCCCGCACACAGGCCCGCACACAGGCCCGCACACAGGCCCGCACACAGGCCCCATAACAATTCAGAAATGCCATGTTCAGAATTAAAAAGTCCTTTCAATTGACAAGGTCTCATGATGATCAAATATGGTAGCTTATGTATATCTGTAACACGGCAAAATACAGTGTTAATTAAATAAGTCTCTAGACCCATAAATGGTTTATCTGGCAGGGGATGCAATGATATGCATATTTAGATCACTATCATCTGCATACAACATGGCAGATGTCATTAAAAGATTGATTCACTAGGGAGCTAGTAAGCCTGAAGGTGCAGAAACTCAACTAAATTTGACACTTCTAAAGAACCACGTGTTATTAAAAATCAAAGGGGAGGGTTTACAAAACGTGGTTCATTCTGTTTATAGCAGGATTTTGTTTGGGCAAAAGAAAGCTGTATTGAGATCAAATGCTTTATTGATGAAAACCTTTGCTACATGGCAGCACAGTTCCATCTCTTTCTATCTTCTCCCATGGCAGACCACTGGGGTTTCTATTACCCCCATAGTTAGTGAGGGGATAACATGCTTCAGATTGTTTACATTTTGATTGAAAGACATCACTCAAATGTGACAACTGATGGTAAACAGAAAATCTATCCATTAGACAAATAAGAACATTTTACCAAGTCTCAGATGTGCCCTTTTCAACCCTTATTAGTGTATCCAGCTAGAGTACATGTTTTGTAAATAACTAAGAAAATTGGTGCATTAATTAAATTGTGTAGATGCATGGCATTGAGTCACTTTACTGGCACTGGCTTTGCTAAATATTAATGACAATAATTGGTTCATGCTGAAAGCATTCCATTAAGTGACTTCGGGTGGCAGCTGTCCAAATATATGATTGCTCACGGTTCATACAATATCCAGTAACTGGTCAGGCAGGCAGGCAGAAAGAACATACTGGCAAAACTAAAAAGCCCTGTCAACTTCCTGAAGGCTTTTGGTGAGTCTGGACAACAACAGCAATGAGAATCTGGAACTATGAAAGGAATAGTGCCAGTAACCGAGGGGATAGTTATATCATGACCCCTGGCCAAACATAAGTCTGGTCCAGACACGCAGCTACATGGAATGGATGGAGACGCACACGTCTGCCAGGCATACCACACTGTGATTTGCAAGGCTTGTGTCTTTCTGGCACCCAACATGAAATATTCAAGCTACTCACAGAGCATTATGTCCATCTGGTCACCCGGTATAGTACAGTGTATGACAACACAAGAAACGCCTTCATGTTAACTTGAGTATGAACAGAAATATTTGATAAGGCACAACTCAGTTGGAACCGGTTACTGTACTAGACAGAATATTGCTTTGTGCTCAGTATCCCCTGAATGCATACACAGAGAGATGAGAAAGAAAATGTTATCAAGCGAGCTGTTGTTTCTTCCGAAAGTGTCTCTACCCAACAACAATTCCATGTGACTGATAGTTGGTATTCAGCAGTCATAAAGGTATTCCTTATTTAGTTAGAAGGGCAACAGACAGCTACTCTTTTGCCAAATCGGTTGACATATTGGAGCACAGACATAGAAGGCTGCTTCCTGATGATGGACTTTAATGACAAAATAAGCTAATACGAAAACTACTTGATTTAACTCACAAATACACAATTAAAGCGAATAAGTGAATAAATGTGAATAAGTTCAAGGTGCTGTTACAGGGAGAGGCATATTATATCGAAACAATAAAATACAGCCCTTAAGGTCTTTATGATGAGTTCCTTTAAGGTTGCTTTCTGTGAGCCCTTCATGAAGTCTCTTTATTTTAATGTAGAATCTAATGTGGAAACTAGGAATGAACCAATACCGATACCAGTATCGGGTCGATTCTGGGCTCAAGTACTTGTATCGTACTCATAGAAATATGCCGATACCACGCACCGATACAACGACATGGAAACATTAAGGGAAACTGGATGTTGTGTCGCCTCTGGACGCATAATAATAGAATACAGAACTCAGATTGGTAGAGCGGAAAACAGAGATGTCAACAATGACACAAGTAGAGTACAAGATCTGCTCTGCTAAATTGTCAAGAGGAGAAAAAGAAAAGCACTAACTTATCACAAGCAATTTCATTGGAGTTAAAATTAAACAAATTACTATTTAAATATTATACTGTATGAGGTAAATAATATTATAAGTTGGAGCACTTTGAGAAATAGTTAGAGTAAGTTACCATACAGAACCACAAAGTGTTTGTAAGGGACAAAACTTTTGTTATTTTACTGAAAAAATCCTACCTAGTGATGCTTTGAGTACTTGTTATCGGAACTCAGTATCGGCAAGTACCCAAATATAAATATTCGTACTTGAACTCGGTTTGAAAAAAGTGGTATCTGTGTGTCCCGATGGAAAACAGTCAATGGCAACAATGATTGTAAAAGAACAAATAGAAGCAAGAACAGAATTTAATCTGTAAATATGAGTTTATGTCTCGCTGTCCAAAGGTACTAAAGCAGGCCTGCCCTCTCCTAGTGCACGTTGCCCTGTGGTTACCATGGGGTTGAGTTAAAAGGGTTAAAGGTAGAAAGAGCCGAGATTTATCTGGGATCGAGAGAGTGAAGGCAGATTATAGTATCCATCATATGCAAAATGCAAGATTTGTAGGTGAGATCGAGGAGGCAGAGAGAGATGGGTGAGTGACCTGAGTCCTGGAACATGATGGGCAAAAACGAAATGTCGCTTTTGACAGGGAACAGGCATAGACATGGATGTGTTGTCAGCATCCCTCAGGCCCGCAGTGGGAGCGGCTCCAGAAGAAGCAGTAATAGGCATCAGGAGACTAGTAAAAAAGGCGGGTGAGTACAGTTGGATCGATCAGAGTCTTCCCTGGGCACAGTGGTGGGGCAGCTATGCAGTCTGAGTACTTTAGGTGATGTCACAGCGAATTAAATTGTGGGGTGTGACAGGGGTTTGGCGTTAGTGGATGTTCAAGTCTTAGCAGTAGCTTGGACCTTTCAGTTCATGGAGCTGGTATTCAAGGAACGAAAAATGCATTTGGGAACTCCCCGGCAAAAATTGGATTTTCTATTCATGAAGGATCCTCTGATGATTGACCAGCATCCAGCCAGCAGTTCGGAGAAGCTAGAAAGTCCAGATCAGTTTCTTGTATTGTATAAATTTACATTTCTATTGTAGAATTACTGTATTAAATATTGTGAGGAATACCCTCTGAGGTGGGTTTGGCACCCCACATCTGAATCTCTGTCAAGTAGCATAAATTATTAAATATCACATTTTGTAAATAAGTGGATTTAAAGTTTAAATCAACATCCATAGTTAGTGGAACCCTAAAGAACAAAATGGTACTCATGAGGTTGAGTAGCAAGCCAAGCATAAACAGTCCAAATGTCACCCCGTTACATGCATCCAGGAAACAAGGCGATGCAGATGTGTGTGTGTGTGTGTGTGTGTGTGTTGGGGAGTGTGTTTGTGTACACTGCCATAGTACCATGCCCTTCCTTCCCACTTAAATCTCTACTGAAAAACCGAACAGAAGCTGTGTTCAATGTTCAATAAATATTGAATTAGGCTCAGACTTGCCTCACCAACTCTTAACGGTTTGCATGTATAAATGAAATTGTTTCTTAATCTTAGACTTACCAGTTATGTGATATGAATTCTTTCAGTTTTATTTTGCTTCACTTTAACCTTTAAGTAATTTGTGAAAACATCTTGCACTTTGTGAAAGCATTTCTACAGTCAACATCAAATACAGTTACAATATGTAATGTTCAAGCAATGAATATAGAGAAAAACAATGCAGCCAGAAACACATGTTCCACGTTGCCACCATCAGAGATTTGAATTGTTGGTGTGATGCCGCATGATACAATCAGAGACCGAAGTGTGAGGCGACTTATGAGAGCTGTTCTTGTGAGAGGCAAGCTAACGAGATTAAAGGCACTCTGAAACTACATTAAATCAATGCAATAACAGCATCATGATGATGTGTTGGTGGATGCTGCACCTTTTCCTGTAGGACAGAAACGCCCTCAGGCCTCTAACATTATACTTCCAGAAAAGGAAGAAAACAATGTGTAGTATCTGGGTACAATGTGCCTCTCGAGCACGTGTTTTATATGCAGAGATCAGAGCCCCAAATTGAACCGACAAAACTTTGCCTGCCTTCACATTAATTGTAATCACGTCATAACCCATTAAAGCTGCTTGTGGACAGCCACTGTCCGTATACCAAAACGCAATCATTCATTTTTATGACTCACTGAATGATTCATGGTTGGAGAGGCATAAGCCCACCACAGCCCACCTGGACAACACCATCCTCTGCTTCTCAGGCTGAATCATTATGCTCTTTTCACAACACACATGGCCCCGGTAAAGAAGTCATTATGTGCCATCATAGCTCGCTGATGAATACAAAGTTGCTCTGGCCTATAGACCAGGGGTTCCCAACCTAGAGCTGATCTTCCATTCCACATAAGTACACATAAAACAGATGGGAAACGCCCGAGAAACACCCGACACAGTTGCATATAGGAATATCCTTGGTTAATTGGTACCTTCAAATGTTGAAGAGACAAAGAAATTGGACTAGGCTTAGGAAGCAATTGTGTAAAACGTGTGACTGATGCTATCTTTTGATCCAACAACATTTTGTACAATAAAATACATATAATATCATTGAGATTTCATATAAATAATGAAAGACGCTATCTTTTGATCCAAACACATTTTGTGAAACGAAACACATATAATTTTAATGAGAGTTCATATACAATATTATAAAACAAATTTTGTAACATTAACATTTGGGTAAAAATACGGTTCTTATTATTATAGCGGCATTAAATATACTCTCTATGAAATGATGTGAAAAGTAGAATATGTGACTTATTCAGACCCCTTCACCTGCAGGGTATAATGTATGTGTTTGTTTGGGTGCAGCGTTTTGGTAAGTTTTTGTGAAATGAGTTGGGTGGCAATGATTGTTTTTATAAAAAAATGTTGGTGTCTACATTTAGTTTTTTGACATCTTTATTTTATTTTATGTCTGTCTTCTTTCTTTTCATACAAGGAAAAAGCCTTAAAGCATCCGTCCTGTACATGAAAAATAATTTATTTTCTCGCTTTCAATAAAACATTAGAAATAAAGAGAACAAGTTCCTATCAAACTCTTCGGCAAGAAGAAACTCATCAAATGTCAAGTTTAGCTTTCCGTTCATCAAAAGATCCTACTTCACAGGTAAGAAGAGACTCGTGCAGATGGTGGTGACTGAATATAAACCGATCAGCCATGAATTTATGACCACTGACAGGTGAAGTGAACAACACTGATAATCTCGGGTCATCATGGCACCTGTCAGTGGGTGGGAACTATTAGGCAGCAAGTAAACATTCTGTCCTCGAAGTCGATGTGTTATAAGCAGGAAAAATGGGCAAGCGTAAGGATCTGAGTGACATTGACCAAAATGTGATGCCTAGACAACTGGGTCAGAGCATCTCCAAAACTGCAGACCTGGTGGGGTGTTCCCAGGCTGCAGTGGTCAGTACCTATCAGAAAGGCAGTGAACCGGCGACAGGGTCATGGGCGGTCAAGGCTCAATGATGCACGTGCAGAGCTGGCCCGTGTGTTCCGATTTGACAGACAAGCTACTGTATCTCAATTAGCTGAAATAGTTCATGCTGGTACTGCTAGAAAGGTGTCAGAACACACAATGCAGTAGACTTTGTTACATTTAGAGTGCCCATCCTGACCTCTGTCCACTTCCGAAAGTGCCTACAATGGGCAGGTCACAATCAGAACGACCCCAGAGCAATGGAAGAAGGTGGCCTGGTCTGATATATCACATTTTCTTTTACATCGCATGGATAGCCATGTTTGTGTGCGTGGCTTACCTGGAGCACACATGACACCATGTGTTATGGGAAGAAGGCATGCCGGTGGAGGCGGTGTGATGCTTTGGGCAATGTTCTGCTGGGAAACCTTGGGTCCTGCCATTCATGGGAATGTTACTTTGACACGTACCACCTACCTAAGTGTTGTTGCAGATCTCTGATGGCATTGGCCTCTTTCAGCAGGATAATGTGCCCTGCCACAAAGCAAAAATGGTATATGAATGGCTTGAGGAACACAACCATTTCAAGGTGTTGACTTGGCCTCCAAATACCCCAGATCTCAATCCACTCGAGCATCTTTGGGATGTGCTGGACAAACAGGTCCGATCCATGGAGGCCCCACTACGCAACCTACAGGATGTTAAGGATCTGCTGCTAACTCCTTGGTGCCAAAAACAACAGCCCAACTTCAGAGGTCTAGTGGAGTCCATGCCTCGACAAATCAGGATACAAGAAGGGGGATCCTACACAATATTAAGCAAGTGGTCATAATGTTATGGCTAATCAGTGTAATTGTGAAGTGTAAGCAAATTTATCAATATGGTTTGGGCTAAATTCATATAAATAAAAGAACCATTAATTATTTAAAATAAAATACTTTTTTTCATAAACCAGTCGACTGTTTAATCATATCAGTCACCTTTCATCCCTGTCTTGTAGTGCCAAATTCGGTCATTTCAAGTGATTGAAAATGTCATTCAAATACCAAAGCTCTGCTATAAACTACAAATGAAGCATTTTCACTCAATGCATTGGCTTTCATGTTGCCACATTATCCTAGTTCAGCCTCCAAAATGAATGTATATGTAGATTAGGATGGCTCCCGTGGCTAATATTTCTATTGGATGTTACATTTAATAAAAAAACACAGCAACCCTATTGAAAGGCGTGAAAAGTGATGTGTTTGCAAAATCTTTCTATGGCATTTACACATATTCTATATATCTACACTTAACCAATTTTATATTTACAATTGTTCAGGGGACATATTGGTTTTAAAGGTGTACCTTTTTGCATAAAACGTATCCTTTGGAAGAGTGAGAGTAATAGATATTAAGGTTTTGTGGTTAGATGACAGACATATTACTTTTCTGACAAATCCTTGGCCATGTCCCAACACACACTATATATACAAATGGTGTGTGCTGGTGCTGGCAGCATATTTCTGTGGGGATGTTTCTCATCAGCATTGATAAGGCTTTGTGGTAGAAACTAAAGATAATACCAGAAAGAAACCAAAGAAAATACTAGAAAATAGTGTAAGAAACCTGATAATACACCTTATAGCAGATGGTGATACCAAGCAGAATGCCTAATGAACAATTAAGAGGTTCACAAACAAAACGGCCCTGTCAAAGTCCTGATCTCAGTCCAACTGAGAATCATCTGCATTATTTGAAAATTGCAGTCCAAATTTTTTTTTCTAAAAACCCAAACAACCCAGAGCAAAGCTGCCAAGATGATGCGCCACAATACCTCCAACACTGTGCACTAAGCTGGTACGTGCAGAACAAAAGACTTAAAGCTGTTATTGCAGTGAATAGTGACTCTATTAATGTGTTGATGACGAATAGTGGATCTAAAATTGTGTTTAGGTTGAACACTTATGCAAGCTACATATTTCAGACCTTGTATTTTTCACCAAAAAAAATTACAACATAAAACCAATTTCAACAAAACGTAGTTGAGTTTCAGTGTTTAAAAATTGAATATCAAACAGAACAATATTTCAGTGTAAATCTTGAAATTGGATTGACATGAAAGATACATTTTATGAATGTTTAATGATGTATTGTGGTTGGTGCTCGTTTTATGATGTATCCACTAGCCTATTATTGTAATGTCCTTTAATAAACCATTCAAAACTATTTTTATAAGAAGGTATTTACCATTTATTAATAATATTTTCTACTTTTACAAATGCCAACAAGCACTCTGTAAATAGTTACAAATGTATGAACAACATTTTATATTAATTGTGAATGATGTATAATGTTATTTATTAATTATGTGTATGATCATAGCAAGTTTAGTTTTAGTACTTATTGGTAACCATTCTTATCTGGAACAGTGTTCCACTATTAATATCCAAAAACGGTTAAGGCTAGTCACGGAAAGGTCCATAATTACTAAGTATAGATAATTTGGAAATTTGACAGCATGCGCTGGTCTTCCCAATCCCAATGGTTATAAGGGTGTGCTTAAGTTGAATGTTGTCACGTGGTCACATTAAATTGGATAAAAAAGCAATCATTCGTTAGATAAAATGTTGTGTTATCCAAGTAAAATGTTGTACAGTACAAGTACTGTACAATGAAATGCAGTGTGAATCTAACCAAAAGTGCAAATAAAGGAGTGCAAAACATTTTACAAGTATATGTATGTACAAGTGGAATGTACAGGTGTGCAACTAATGCAAATGCATTACATATAGCTGTTCAAAATGGGCAGTGGAAAATGTACTGGTATTTAGTAATATGTATGTACAAGTAAGATAAACTGTTGTGGCCATTCTCAATGGCATACTGATTTAGCAATCGAGGCAAATTGAATAAGTAGGGTAGCATTTGCAACTGTAATTGCACATGCTTTGACAATTCATGAATTTCCCGATCATTTGTCTCTTAGCTTTATTTATGTATATAGGCCTTGTACATTTATTATGCTTTTCAACAATAAAACAACTTTTCTTCTATAATAAAAAAGGTATTTTTATTACCTGTTTTGATCCAAGGTGCCAAAAATGTCCCGTTTTGTGTCTGTTTGTGTTTTATAAATGTATTTTTCCTAATTATATTATAGTTTTCTATAGTCTGTAGTCTACCTAAATCTTTTTGTCATTGCATAATCAGGAACATATTTAGTAAACCCGTTGTTCGGATTTGTGTTATGCAATGATACAGTAAATCTACAATAATTTGTGAAATTAGGTTACTCACAGATGTATTATTTACCTGCCTCCGACTTGCTTTGTTAATACAGCTTTGTGCCCACTGGCTTTGTGACTGTAGTCTGTGGATGAGACATTGGTTTCACTGGAGCTTCTGCTGAATCTCTACACCTACTATGCTGAGTCATTTCTCCTTTTCAGATCTTTTCTAAAAATATTTTCCTGGTATTTTATGATTTATTGGACAGTACAGTGGGGAATGAGAGAGGTTTGCTGAAAGGCCACTTGGACAGATTGGAACAGATGCTGTGCCAATACATGTGCACCAGTGGCAGCAGCATGGAGCACACAAGGCCACAAAACAAAGTTATAGGCTACTCTTGACTAATGCTAACTAAAGCTAACCCTTTTTACTGCCACAAGGCCCAGTAATTGCCTGACTGGAGAACAAGTGATGTATTCATAGTTTCAATCGACATAAGTGACACATACTGTGTTTAGTCCAGTGTTTTAAACATATTTTTTTCATTGGTATTTTTCTGCTATGCCATCTTGGGGACCTGGGAGACAATAATTCAATTTCGAGAATGTGTACCAACCATTTGGTGAATTTCCAGGGACGCTATGATAACTTATTTTTGCTTGCAGCGATATTCCCCTGGGACCATTATGTGATGTCTAAAAGTACTCTCTAAAAAGAAAATATGTATTTAGGATTTTTCACAATGTAACTATGGGGGAAGCCGTTACGGAACTTTAAGAAAATTATATTTTTTAAATACTTTTGATTTGAATTATTCCTTAAATAACCATTTGAAAACATCCCTCTGAAAAGACACCTGCAAAAGGTTTTTAAAAAGGTTTATGGAACCATTAAAACAGGGTTCTTTGATAACCTCTTTAATTTAAATAGCTTACATGGGTTTTTCCACAGTTTCCCATTACAATTCCTTAAAAACCCTGAGGGAGCCTCAAAGAACCTTTTCTTTTAATGTAATTCCCCAGAGTTTACAGATTTCTATTAAATATGACCTACAGTAACGTGCATGGAGATGAGCAGTGTTTTGAGTGCAGTACGGGGCAGATATTTCGTTTGGATGTGGCTTGGGTCATATTTCGCCAGTATGGCAGTGACGAGATCCAGACGCAGGGCTCCAGTTTTTTATTTTTTCCTTTCTTTTATCTTGCAAACAATATAAAACCAAAAGTTTGGCAAGCAAATGGCCAAAACACAAAACATACAGAGGGTCAAATACTAAGAACTAAACTAAGGAAACTAAACAGAAAATAACCGAAACTATGGTGGTCATAAGCAACGACAGGCAGAGTGAGGCCAAAGCACAAGTGGGCAGGACAGCAAAGAATGAGTAGACTGGACAAATAGCAAGATTGGACCCAGACTAGGAAGAAAATACATATCTTACAAGCGAACCACAGTTAGACATAACTTAAAAGTGAACCACAGTTAGAAACGGAGCAGGACCAAACGAACCATATATCATTGGTTAGGCTGAATGCCATGTCAAGTACACAAAAACAATGCTTCCACGCAGACCGAACACAAGAGCTGACATATAGGGTGGGGCTAACAAGGAGCAGGTGAAAACAATGAAGATCAGTGACAATGGAACCAAACATAGAAATGTAACCACTCGAACCGAAAACCAACACAGACATACAGAAAACACGGACTAGACTAGGGGAACATGGAACATAGGGACTGAAGACAAGACCAAATTCTAAACCGAGCACATGAACACAACTTATAGAGGGCAACATGAACAGACAGGGCAGACATGGAAAACCTGGACAGGAATAAGACTGGTGAGACACGAGACCTCACAGCTTGATGCGGTTAACATGGCCTTATTAGTCTCTATGGACAAAACGACCTTTGTTTGAGGACTACTACAGCACAGGGAAATAAACTGTTCATGTGGCAGGACTTTTTGGTCATGTACTGTACTCCTGCATGTCCTTCAAAATATTTTGAACAGAATGTGTCCAGGGTGGAAGGGGTCAACACTGTTCTTCCCTGCGCACCTTCTATCCCTGGTGTATTTTAAGATATCAATGGAAGGCACGTGGTAGCCTGTTTTTACCAACCCTACAATGCATTGCAGGGGGCAGCCTTCCCAACCCCTTTGAGCCTCCCAAAATAATCTCTTGAGGTTCAGGGTCTTTCAGGAACCCTTAGGTCCTCAGAGAATATCTCGAAGATTTCACACCAGAAGATGCATACTTGAGGGCATTGGGCTAAGCTGGAGTGTGGAATGATTGAAAGTCTAGTATCAGAGATGTTTGCAGCGTACAGAAATATCAGAAGAACTTACATGACATTACTTGTTAGGAAGGTTATATATTTCCTTATGTTGATCAAAGGAGTCAAAAGTGTTCTTGGTAAAGATTAGGTGCAGTGTGTATCCATACCTATCCCTGGTGATAAAAAGCACTACATGTTAGAAGGGGCCTATGAGGGATTCTTCATTATTGGGAGCCAAAAGGACAGTGATCTAAGGTCAAAGTGTGATATTAATTTGCTTCCAAATGTGGATTGTGCACTATATCATGGGATTCTGACTATAAAGTGATTTCTCAAGGAGGATAGGGGATATAAACACCTCACCAATAGAATAGGGACGGCAATCCTCACTCCCCATTGTACACCAGTTGGACAACACCAGCATGGCATCAATCTAAAATGTTACCACACAGACCATTAATAAAACATGAATATTGAGAGAGCTAATTTCTTACTATAGAAGTACTTCACACATATTCTCTGTGTTTAATAGTTCAGTTGTTTATTAAAGAACATCAGTGTTAATATTCTGGAATATGTAAATACATTTAAGTAACTTTGTACAGGAAAAAGCACCTTATTCTGCATTAGTTCCTTCCAGCAAGAGGATTAGTAGGGTTCTTCAGAAATAATAGTTTGTACATCATTGAGAAAAGGTTAGCTGAAATAGAAGTATAGCTTTGGATCTTCAGTCATCAATTGGTTGAACTTCTCTGATGTACTGTAATCTTAGAAGAGTGGTTTTTATCATTATCAGCATTAGTTCAATCTAATTCCACCAGATTCTCAAAACAGGGAATGTACCAAACATAACAAACCTATTATACGTAGAACATTTTGGTATAACTATATTATATAAGTACATCTGTATTTCTGTGTACAATCTGATAGTGTGGGCAAGAGATTTGGTGGTTAAAGAAGTCTCATACATTTGTCTCTTCTTAGATATGTAAAAATGTAAAAATAGGTATTCTCGTGTTCTCCATCTTCTGAAATACTGGGTAAAATTCTCAATATAATCTGATTTGTATAAATTACACCTTGTTAATAAGGTGATAAAATAATCTACCAAGATCAAAGAAAATCTGCGAGAGTTCAAGTTGAGACTGATACGTGCCAAGCATTTACAACTAAGCCGTCTAGACTGCTTACACATTAATATTGGAGTAATGTATCTGTTGGGCCACCATAAACCACTCTCTATCTACTGATGGATTGGGATGTACTCTATATCAGAAGCCAGTCATAAGTAGGATAAACCAATGTATTTTTTAAAAAGCTGAAGTTACGGGAGCTGACTGCAGGGGCTTTGTGTGCTGATTAATTATATCCATAGTGGAGCATTTCATTCACTACCAAAGACTGTCAAATGACCGAGATGGCTCCACCCTGCAGAGTAAAACCTATGCTTTTCCAGATGAGAACAAGTGACATGAGGCAGATAGAATAAGCCCTTGAGAAATTCTGAAAATCTATATACTGTATGAGCAGTGGAAATTAACAGTTTGATTACTGGGTGAAATCCATTAACCGCCTTCTCATGTCAATGTTCCAAATGAATCATTGTGAGTGGGATAGTGCACAGCATTGTCTACTCTATTTCTCAGTGGTACATTTTGATCAGCAGATCTTTACCCTTTAATGTTCTATTTAGCTAAGGGCTCAATATATTTTGATAGCATTTGCAAAGCCGGTTAATGGGTATATGACATGCCCTCTAACTGCTCAGGAACTTGTAAAATAATAGAAGGACTTTTCAATAAGAAAAAGTAGAGGCTATGTAAGAGTTCCAACCTGTCTGCACATTCATCCAAATAGCCCCTCCAGGATGGTACGTGGCATGAGAATTGATATTATTAAACTTAAACTTTCCCCTGCCTCCTTTTCAAATATAAGGAACCCATCCTCTGGTGTGTGTGGTCAGATGAGCAGCTACAGGAGGAGAACACCACTGCCCTCAGCAACGAGATACAGACTCCTCATGTGGTTGAAAGTACAATTATTGTTGTGAATTAAAGTTTTGCCTTGTTTTGCTAAACTTAGGAAATACAGAAGTTCCCTCCTAGGGTTACAAGACTTCTGAAGGACACAAGTACGTTCTTAGCATACTTGGAATTGATTAACAGCCTTTGTCTTGTATAACCTTTAGACCTTTGTCTTCTTTTACCATATAGCCTGTTAGAAATCAGCCATGTCGTATAGTGGTAGTAATAATAACTTGCTCACTCGGTTTTCAAGGGAGAGAGTATTCAATGTTTATTGCAGCATATTGATAGTCTATTAGCACATGATGTTACAGGCTCACACTCTTCCCTACTCCCTTTGTCTCTCCCTACTCTCTCAACTGTAATGTGGGGTACAAGCTGTTAAATACCTTGAGGGGCGTGTTTACCTAGCAAAGCCAAGACACTAACCCCCACACCAAATGGTCAATGTAAACATTCCTGTGGTTACCAGAGCGTAACCAACAGGGAGAATCTTAACTTTCTGTTGTTCTCAATATCTAGGCACATTCACTTCTAATGAACTATACATTCATATTGTAGTTGTTAATGCTCAGATCCCACAAGCCTTTTGAATTTGTCTTGTTTTACCATATAGCCTTTTGATCCATGTCTTGTTTTACCCTGGACTAGGCTCAAAAGATTAGTTTTTCTATGAACATGTATTGTTGACTGCCTGTTTGGATTCTATATACCAGAAAAGGAAAGAGTAAACAAAATAAATACTCCTCCTCAGTACAGCTTGCACGCTTAATTTCTGCCTCTGGTCCCCGATTATAAACCGTCCCTCATTGTTTATTTTAATGGTTCTATTCATCCCTTTGCAGCTATTAATAGGCCTAAAGCAACCATCTAATTTACAACTATTAGGAAAATATAAATTACATGCAAGAGACCTAAAATTATTAATGGTTGACACATTTTTGTGAAGTAGGTCAATGCTGACAGTACAGTTCTATTTTGCGCATTATGAGTGGAACCTCAGGGCTTGTATCAAGCATATACTAAATAATAATTAGAAAAGAGCATCTATCAGGGGTCTCCAACATCTCGATCTCAAGTCAGGGGTTACTTGGAGATCACTTACTGTATGAGTCGTTTGAGAAAGAGTTCTGAAGGCATGTGCAGTTTCACACGTTTCACTGCAAAATGTTATATATTTCATATATATTCAGGCATAGATTTATCAGCTACTCGTAGACTTTATCAGCTACTCAATCGATCAGCATTAAACATGTTCATTCCTCGTAGACAAACTCCATGACCTGGGGATCAGCCCCTCTCTGCAACTGGACTTTGGACTTCCTAATCACCAGACCCTAGTCTGTCAGGCTAGACAACTTCACCTCCTCCATCCTGATCCTGAACACCGGTGTTCCACAAAGCTGTATGCTGGGCTCCCTCCTGTACTCCCTCTTCACCCATAACTGCGTTCCTGTATACAGTTCCAACACCATTCTCAAGTTTGCAGATGACACCACAGTGGTAGGCCTGATCAGTGACAATGACGAGTCAACCTACAAGGAGGAGGTCAAGTGCCTGGTGGCATGTTGCACTGACAACATCCTGGCCCTCAACACAAAGAAAACCAAGCAGCTCATTCTGGATTACAGGAAGTCTAAAGGCTGCAGTCACAACCCAGTTCTCATTTATGGCACTGAGGTAGATCGTGTGTCCAGCTTAAAATTCCTGGACGTCCACATCTCTAATGACCACTCCTAGACGCTTGACACCTCAGCCCTGGTCAAAAAGGATTTTTTGAGGAGGCTGAAGAAGGCTAACCTGTCCTCCCAGATCCTTGTGAACTTTTATCGCTGCACAGTTGAGAGCAGCGGTAAAAGTTCCACAGTGTGGTTTCACTGTTGCTCCGTAGCCGTCTGAAAGTCCATGCAACGGGTGGTGAAAACTGCCCAGCACATCACTGGTGCCCAGCTCTCGGCTATCGTAGACCTCCAGCACAAGCGGTGTCTGCACAGTGCACACGGGATAATTGGGGACCCTTCACATCCATGCTGCAAACTGTTTGACCACCTCCCATCAGCCAGGGAGTACAGGTCTCTTCATTCCTGCAATAGCAGGCTCAGGAACAGTTACTTTCCATCTACTGTAACCCTGCTAAACACTGTGTTCCATCACTAAACGTACCACCACACCTCTCAGGGACCTTGTTGCACTACTCCCTTTGGACTACTCTGACACTGCCTTGCAAAATCTGATCATGTCAACTTGCAGTAGTTACAGGTACGTATCTACCTCAGGATCCATGCATTTTAGTTACATATTCAGCTTGCCTCTTTGCACACTTAGAATTGTCATCATCCTTTTTTTTAACTTTTGTTACATATGCAAGTCTACATCTGGGACCTCATTGCTGATATCTCTGCATACTGTTTGCACATGTTACCTTACTCCTTCAATTTGCCTCGATTGCACATCTAGTATGCCATTTGCAATTTGTTCCCGAATAACTTTTTACTCCACAAGTAACACACTATGCTTAATACTTGTAAATCTTCTCCCCTCTATTCACCTTAATTGTACATTGGGTATTGCCATCTGTACTGCATTTGTCTTCATTGCACATCAACACTTTCTACTTGTAATGTGCTTATACTTAATAGATACAATTTCTGCCCTCTTCTATTTGCACTTCTGGTTAGATGCTAACTGCATTTCATTGTGCTGCACTTGTACTTGTTCAGTGACAATAAAGCTGAATATAATCTAATGCCCATGGCCTCTTGGTAACCTGCAGTTGCAACCTGGTCTCACTGGAATACGTAGACTATTTCAAGTAAATCTAGGGCACCCAATTCACGTTACAATGAACTACCAAAATGTAGAATACATTATGACATGGGTGTTATGAACGCTAGACAAACGTAGCATATGTTATGAATGGTACGAAAACAGATGATATGCTACAAAAGCTACTAAAACTAATCATACATTACAAATTTGCACAAAACATGCAAGCCATGTTTCAAACTGGCAACATTCAGCGCTCTAGATAAGCATCCTACTCACTGCTCCAACAAGGATAACAGATTTGAAGGGCTGAGTAATGGCCTTACCAATGTCGCTACAATATATAATTAATGAATTTTAAGGTTTCACAGCACTGGAGTTAAGGTTTGGGTTAATGTGAGGTAACACAGCACTGGGGTTGAGGTTAGTGTTAAGGTTTTCGGATTTGGTTAGAAGACGAAAAAGGTTAGGTTAAGGTTTGGTTAGGTTAATAGGTCTATGGAAACATTGAAAGTTACTTTAAAATCTCACTTATAAGGGTTTGAGAAATCTTGCATGGACCATAACACATTACACAACATCCCAATAACATATTTAAAACCATCTTCAGGGACATTTCGAGCACTAATTGAGATCTTGACAAAACCTCCAGGGGACTATGACAAAATGTGCTGATCACCGAAGGGGACTATGTTGTCCCATTCTTGAGATATTTGCGTCCCCGATTTTGAAGTCATTTTAGTTGGTCAGTTGTTTTGGTTATTACCCTATTGATGTAAAAATATGTTCCCCATTGTAACCATCATAGATTAAAACAGGTTCTAGGTAGAATCATGTTAATGCTTTGTCAGTAACAGACACACGCAAATGCAATAGTTACAATATTTCACAATTACACTTGTTACATTAGCATGTAGCAATGCACTGTACATGCTAAAGCTGCATAATATTTGATTCACTCTAACATCTTTGCCTTTTCTGCCATGAGAAATCTCTCCTGATTGTTGTCTTCCCATGTTGCAACCAGGTCAGATTGCCGATTGCTTCAGTGTGCTGATTGGTTCCTGTAAATGTGGAGGATTCTCTCCCTAGGGTACTCATTAGCCCATAATATTTGTCCTTAGGCCCTTGATAACATGGACAGATAAGCAAGGTTCTGCATGTATATGCTAGCAAATAATTCACCAATATGTGTCTCTCCAATATGCTTTTCATTATTGACCAAGGGTCAACATTTATTTTCTTATGCATTTCCCAGTGATCATGAAAATAGAGGCATTTTACCTACTTTCCTCAATAAGATATCCTCTCTGAAGGATATGTAAAAACAACAGGTCTTTTTGATCTTGGGAATCTTACTATATTTTGGGATTCATCTCAAAACATGAACATTAAAATGAGTGAGAGATAAGACTACTGTTCTGCGGGCGAATTTGAAAATGTCTCCACTCGCTACTGTGGTTCCACATTTTGAATGTGTGTCGTCAACTCATAACCGCATGTACATAATGTGTAAACCTCGATTATGTTCTGTATGAACATGAATTGATGGCATTACATTTGCTATTAACATATCACAACCATAGGAATCGGTCTGCAAGTGCATTGTGGCCAGAGATGGGGGGGGCGCGTGTATCCGCAAATGATTTTCAGTCCAATGGTAGTGAGCTCGATGCCAGCAAGAAACAAGATTTGGGGAATTGGGATGTTTAGACAGACAATTTCTGTTATCATAACCTTACCCTTAACCTTCAACATAACCCTAACCTAGAGACTTTGGTGCCTTAACCTTACCTAATGGTGTAGGTTTGTATTGTTTATTGGGGGGTCAACTTCACTGGATCCCGGGAGTTGTACTCTTTTCCAAGGGGGTCACATTGACCTGTCTGTAATAAAACATAATTAAAACATATTTACCCTATGTGAGTAGAATGCTGATTTGCAAGCATGTCCTTTTCTAAGCTGCTGATTATAGTCCCAGAGAGAACAGCCTTAGATTGAAGTTTGAGTTGGGGTATCAAACTTTTTTATCTTTAAACTACCAGAAAAGATCATTAGGAACATTATTTGGGTCTGAGTAAAAAAATATGCTCTCTTAAAATATTTACTAAGCAGTTATATAATATATAATAAGCTCAAAGTGTATGAATATTGGTGAAATCAGAAATTCACACATTAAGGTGGCATAGCAGGAAAAGTGATGGGCCTTGACTGATGGACCATATATTTATAGATCAGGAGAATGGTTCTTTCTGACCATCAGGCAAAAGCAAGGGAATAGACAAAATAAAACATGGGACCATATAACAACGTTGCATGGACGATTTACGGGTCAACTTTGTTTTGTAGTCTAAGCATTAGTTAGCAATCACCGTATATAATTCATCATGACTATATAAGATATTAAAATCTCAGCAGTGGAAATTCATCAGAATATTAATTTGGATTACTGTCCCTTTTTATCTGAGCTGTTGAGCATAACATTGCTCTTTATGGAGAAACTCGCTGCTGGATTGTTTGGAATGCCACCTACACAATATCTAATTGTACTGTCACCTTGCTGTGTCCCCTATCCGTGGTGTGAAACAAGGAAGAGGCGAGCATTGATTTACCACAATATTTATGTTAACGATTTATTGAGGCTCCCAGAGAGTCGTCTGTCAAGTGTGTGACATGAATCCAGAGTAAATGGATGAAAAAAATTGACCAACGCCCATTGTATTACAATTCGAGGATGTCCTTTGAAAATAATTTAGGTGTTTGAAAAATAGCTCAAGAGATGGATGATTGGAATAAAGTGAAACTTGATTGTGTGAAATTATAATATAATGTGGTTTGGATGAATGATTCTGAACCAACAGAATGTAATTTAGCTCCTTATGGAGCACCCGCAAAACAACACTTATCTCATTGATGAGCATCACCCTTGGTTTTGGGTGCTCAAGTTCATTGACACAGGCTGCATCACACTAAATAGAGATAAAGGTAAAATGTGGTTTTCCATCTTGATTCTGGGCCACCAAGCCATTCAGACCTTTAAGATTCAGCCAAAGACATACAAACAACAATGTGAATTCAAACTTCCTCCTCAATATTACTACACAAATGTATTTATTAAAGTAAACTGCCATGTTCACAGTTGAAACTCTTTCAGCCATTGTGTTTACACTATACTTTTTGAATCAGTTGGCAGACTATATATCCACAAGCCTAAAAACAGGGTTCTGAAGTAAAGGACAGATCCTAATTAGTGAAGAAAGAGATAAAAGAACATCCTTCATAATGAGGTTGGCAGCTAGGATTCCCTGTCATCCTTTATAAAATCTGTGCATGCATATGACTTAAATGCAGTTGACAACCGCCAGTACTTTCATGTGTGCATGGATCATCCACCTCTCAATATTGTGCATGGCATCCTGTCACAGACAATCACATATCGACTTCACTTTAACCCTCATTCCTTGAAAGTCCAATGCAAGACAAAATATTTCAAAGGATTTTTACATGATCTTTGCTGACAATGAAATATCTGCGGCTGGCTGGAGGGAGGTAAATACTTGTTAATTCCACCTGTGTACAGGATGACAGTAGCTTTATTTTGTTGAAAGCAGATCAGTGCATTCCATAAATGCACCCATGACTTTCTGAGGTACACATCTCTCCAGTGACTTTTCTTATTTTCTTCTCTTCTCCTGGTCCTTGACACCTATCTTGTTTTCAGTGAAGCCCACATCATCACATTCCAATTCCCTTTCAGGAAAATCTTTGTTCTTTCTCTTTTCAACAAGAGTCTTGGAATTTGAATGTCATCACTCTATTCGCTCTTCATTTTTCCCCTAGTAATGTATAGTGTGGTCTTTTAAGACGTGAAAATGTCATACCAATTATAGGTTGCTACAACAAAGTTGTGTCAAATGATATGGGGTTACACTATTTTGTGGTACAGTAAACATTTTGTTGAAATAATTAAAAAGTTTAAGAATATTTTTGAGTTCACTACACCAAAATCTAAACTATACCACAAACAAAAGGCAATATACTGAGAGTGGGAACAAATGCGCCCAAGGGGGTCTTAAGACTAATTGTGCTGGTTGTCTCTTGGGTGTGAACTGTTCCTCACTCTCTGGGACTAATCACGGTAATGGAAAAACTCTTCACAATTAAAGTTTTCGTTTAAGGCTGTAGCCTAAAATAAATAATTATTGTGTTTGATGACAAAAAGAGATAACATTTTTCAAATTTTCAAGTATTTGAGTATTGAAAAATGCATTTAAATAAATATTTATTTAAGATTAATGCAGTTGTAAAGACTGTGTAAAAGGCCTGTAATCCTTTACCTGACAAAGCCAGATAGGGGGCAGATTTGCCTGGTCAAGGGGTACTGTAGCTGCTGGGCTGTGTTCAAGAGCCCCATTAGGCACCTTCGGGCAAGAAGGTTCTCCTTGGGGCCTTGGCCCAACGCTGATTGAATAATTATTTAAAATTATTCGCCCCCCCTTTGACTTTTCCAGATTGTTTTGTGTTACAGCAACATTTTAATTGATTAAATTTGGAGTTTGTGCCGCTGATCAACATAAAAAGCCAGAATGTCAAAATAGGGACAATATTTCTGCCACCACCATGCTTCATAGCAGGATGATTTGTGGTATAATAATAGAGTCTTCTTCTACTTCGTCGCCCATGTGCATTCTGACAAATTCCAGTCATGTTTTGACATTGTTTTTGTGCCACTCTCCCATGAAGGCCAATTTGGTAAAGCACCCAGGCTATTGTTTCACCATGCAGTGTCTCCCAGCATAGAGTTGGAAGACTGTTACACCTTTAGAGTTGTCAAAGGCCTCTTGGCAATTGCAGTAAATTAATTAATCTCTGAACATAAACTAGATGTTATTGGCTTGGGTGAAACATGGCTAAAGCCTGATGAATTTACTGCCCTACATGAGGGCTCTCCTCTTGGCTATACTAGTGATCATATCCCCCTTGCATCCCAAAAAGGAGGGGGTGTTGCTAATATCTATGACAGCAAATTTACTCTTAAACACTGGTTTTCTTTTGAAGTTTTACTCATGAAAGTTTACCCAGGCTGATGAACTGTTTTACATTTTTACTATGTACAGGCCACCCGGGCGGCCTCAATGAGTTTCCAGAATAATTTTCTAACCTTGTTGTCATGGCAGACAGTATTCAAATTTTGGGCGATTTCAATATTCATATGGAAAAGTCAAACGACCCTCTTTAAAAACCCTATGAAGCCATAATTCAATTAATGGGTTTTATCTCAGGTCCAACACACAGCCACAATTATACCTTTGATTTAGTCCTGTCAAGAGAAATATATATTGTAGATCTATTTCCCCCCAAAATTCTGGAATATTGAACCACTTTCTTATTACATTTAGTGTAAACCAAGAAATCCACTCGCTCCGCAAACAATGAGTTTCAAAAGCTGTACTATAAATTCTCGGACTACAAATAGATTTCTTGATATTCTTCCAAGCTTGCTCATCAGTGACGAAGTAAATAAATCCGCAAACGATCTAATGGGGGATCTAAACTCATCACAGCGAAATACTTTATATACGGTTGCACCACTAAAAACAAAAGAAATACAATGACAAATTTCTCTTTGATACAGTTGCAAAGTGTATCAAAGAGAAAAAGAGAACACTTTGGCTGTAACAAATACATGAACTTCTTTGATGAAAAGATCATTCCCAGTAGAAAACAAATAATTGACTCCTCCTTAAATAATTGTATTCCCCAAAATCTCAGTTGTCCTGAGAATGTCCTGAACCTCCCTGTCTAGGTGTCAATGGGGACACGTTTAAATCCTGAATCGCTTGACACATTCACTAAATTTGTAATGAGTTCTGAACCCACAAACTGTCAGCCAGACCCAATTCCAACAAAATTACTTAAGGAGCTATTTCCGGTGCTAGGTCAGCCAATGTTGAAAATAATAAATTGCTCCTTTTCCTCCGGATGTGTACCAAACTCACAAAAAATAGCCTGTAATTAAGGCAGACTTATTAAACAAATATAGACCAATTTCGAACCTCCACTTCCTCTCAAAAAACATTTGTGAAATGCTCCAGTCCGGTTTCAGACCCCATCATAGTAATGAGACTGCATTCGTGAAGGTTACAAATTACCTTCTAATGGCCTCAGACAAAGGTTCCGCATCCGTCCGGTTGCTTCTTGATCTTAGTGCTGCTTTTGACACTATTGATCACTCCCTTCTCTTAGAGAGACTGAAAACCCATATTGGGCTACGTGGGAATGTTCTAGCCTGGTTCAAATCTTATTTATCTGAAAGATATCAGTTTGTATGTGTGGATGGTATATCCTCTGACAAATTAAAAGTATGTTTAGGTGTTACTCAAGGGTCGGCTTTGGCCCATTATTGTTCTCACTATATATGCGTGATGTAATCCGGAATCACAATGACAACTTTCACTGTTATGCTGATGACAGTTATATATTTCAATGAAGCATGGAGAAGCCCCAAAATTAGCTACTTTGGAAGCATGTTTTTCAGATATTAGGAAGTGGATTACAGAGATCTTATTGCTTTTAAACTCAAGCAAAACCGAAAACCTAATTTTAGGACCGAAGAAATAAAGTGCTTTGTGGCAGATCTCACTGTGAACCTTAATGGCTGTAATGGTCGTATCCCAAAAAACAGTAAGAAATCTCAGCATTTCCCTTGACCCTGACCTCTCCTTTGATGAACATTTAAAAAATATCTCAAGAGCTGCTTTTTTTTTCATTTTCATTGCAAAAATCTGAAACTTTCTATCAAAAACTGATGCAGAGAAACTAATACATGCTTTTGTTACTTCAAGATTTGATTACTGCAATGCTCTTTTCTCTAGTTACCCTGATAAATCAATAAATAATCTTGAATTAGTGCAGCACACGGCTGCTAGAATCCTAACTAGAACAAAATAACTTGACACATTACTCCAGCACTAGACTGCCATTTGGGGTTAGGGCTGATTTTAAGGTTTTATTGTAAGCCTATAAATCCATACATGGACTTGGTCCTACTTATCTTGCTGAAATGATCCAGCTATACATACCTGCACGTAACCTTAGATTGCAAGATGCAGGTATTTTAATTGTACCAAAAATTTCTAAACATACAGCCGGAGGCAGGGCCTTCTATTATAGAGCTCCACTACTGTGGAAGGATTTGCCAATTAAAGTTAAACATGCAAACTCAGTGCAAACCTTCAAGTGTCTACTAACAGCCTCAAGTGAAACTAAAGACTCATCTCTTCAGCCTGGTCTATGATTAAGTGTAATCTGGTGCAGGGGCGTGAAGGTGACCAGAAAGGCCTGATACTGTCCACCCTTCTTTCCAGGTGGGCTCTCATCGCCATTGGGATGCCCTCCCTCCAATGCCATTTGGGGACGGAGTCACTGGCTTGTTGTTGTCTCTCTGTTGCGCACTTGTGCAATTGGGCTGTACTCTGCTGTCAATACTCGGTCCTCATTCAGGATGATTGCGGTTGGTGGGTGTCCCTTTGGTTGATGCTTGGCAATGTGGGTGGATTGATTTCCTGCCTGTTGGACCCTGTCCGGGGCCTCCCCTGGATATGGCCACAGTGTCACTGGACCACCTGTCTCAGACCCAAGGTCTTATGCTGCTATATTATATTGCTGGGGGAGTAAGGTCAGTTCTCCTTCTCCACTATAAATCCTTGTAGATCTAAGGAATTTCAAAATTTTCCTTGTCTCCTGACATTTTAAACTTAGGCAAACCTGAGGTTTTTGCCCACCTGTGGAGTACTAGTCTTAACTTGTTGCTGTCCCTGTTCAAAGTCCTCCTGGTTGGGATGCAGAACAAGACGATACCTGACGATTTCAGATGCTAATTTGTTGACCCCCCCGTTTGTCCCTCTCCTTGTGATTTGTAAATACACTTTGTGACAACTGCTGATGTAAAAAAGGCTTTATAAAATGAATTTGATTGATTTGATTTAAATTTGATCTTGGTCTTGATACTTTGTTTTTGAGGACAGCATGTTCTATACCAACTCAAAGTTATGCCATATTTTCCCCCTTTTGCAGTAATGGACTCTAATGTGCTAGAGTTGTAATAGACTTCACAGATTTCAGTTTTTCACCATGTAAAAACTCAACTCGAATTAAATCCAATTTGCTTTCTTGTTGTAACATAATAAAATTCAAAAAAGTCCTGGTGAATTCTTTTCAGGACCACTGTACTTTGGTTCCCTTTGAGATATCCTAAAAAGATGAAATTTAGCTCCAGAATCTGGTATTCTCTTGATTTCATGATCCCATGCAAACAATTAAAGCAGAGTACCAGAGGCAGCAAAACAATCTCAAAATATCAATGAACATCCAACATGTTTCAGTGGTTTTAATGCTTTATATTAATTTCTGTAAACATACCAAATTGCTCAAATTTAATCTCATCCGTCCACAGTAAATTGTCCCAGCTAGATTGTGGCATGTCCAGGTGTGTTTTGGCAAAATGCAGCCTCACATATCACTCTCAGCCATGGTTCTATTACCATTCATTCCTGGGTGGATGGTGTGTGTCATATCATGTGTCTGATGGGCAGCTTGAGTCTGCGAGGCAGTTGACTGGGGTTTAAGGCCAGGTGTTTTGTGAAAGCACTTTGTGACAACTGCTGATGTAATAAGGGCTTTATAAGAAAAACATTTGATTGATTGATTGATTAACTGACGTGCTTCCTCCAACATTCAAACAATTCTTTACTGCAATCTTCCATCAATGTGTCTTTTGTGGCCACATCTGTGGAGGTTGGTTGCAATACCAAGGACCTTAAACATCTGGAGAACATTATGCAGAGTGGAAACAGGAACATCACAAACTCTGAAATGTAAGCCCTGAAAATGTTTATTCTTAGCTACAACCTTGTGTCTGACCTCAGAATATTCTATTGTTTTTTATTTTCTCCTGCTTTTTGGTACACAGTGACACACAGGGGTACACACATTGCCGCACAGTGCAACAAAACCAGCAGTCCTTTTCTCTATTCAAACTGATTGAGTGATTTTCATATTGCAGGTACCTGCAACTCAGCACAAATACGTTCAATTACAAAGTCAAGGAAACTCACCGGCTTGAAATTTATATAACCGGCTATAAATTCATATATTATATATATATAACTTTTTCGACAAGGTGTCAATAATTTTATCATGGCCATTTCAGGATTTCTTTGTAGACTAAGCTAATATTTTTTCAGGTAATCAGATCAAATTCTTTGTTCAATAAGAAAACAAAGAAATACATTAGTATATACTGTGGCACTCTTGCCTGCTGTATCAGCATCAGACCAACACCCCCAAGGAAGATAGCAGACAGGTGTGGGGAACCTTCCAGAGGCAGCGAGCTGGGGCGGCTCAGCCTCTGCACTGGTCTCTCCCATTGGGACCCTGTCAGGGGAGGTATATGAAAGCCCCGGCAAGGGAGAGCAGGGCCAAAGCCCAAGAAACAGCAGAAGAAGCAGAAGATGGAGCAGCCCCAAGAGTCATGTCAGCAATGTCGCTCCCAGTCACCCTTCATGCTACACTACCCCAGAGACGCTGGTTCCTTCAGGGGAGGAAGACAGCTTGAAAACGGAGAGAGCAGATGTCGTCCAGGTTTGAAATGATCTGTTTATCATTTCAAATTTGTTCTAAATAGTTTGCTAGATCGAATCCCCAAGCTGGCAAGGCAAAAACCTGTTGTTCTGTCCTGGAGCAAGGCTTTTAATAATTATTGCTCGCAGGGAGTTGCTGTAAATTAAAACTTATTCTCTGTTGACTTACCGTGTATATTTGTTGAAAAGTAATTATGTAGAATCAGTAGTGGTCTCAAATTAAAATGCTAATAAATTCTACAGTAATGAGGCCCAGGGAAATGGCTGTCGATAAATCGCTAATTGACTGTGTTGAGTGACTTGTACTATGCGGAATAGCATTCCAAATTGATTATGAATTTAAAATAGCTGCTTTAACAGCTTTTAAATAAAGAGGCATGCTAACTGAGGCCTAACTGAAATCAATGTAATATGTATGACCAATATACTTGTCATAAATCTGGTTTGAGGACAGATAGGCAGAGGCAAAACGGTCGTTGTAGGAGTAATCCATAGTTTAACAGTGAAAACAAGTAGGGAAGAAACAAACAAACCTAAAGCAGACTAGATGACTGGGTCACATAGCCTTCAGCTGCTAACCAAAATGAACCACATTCATGTGGGCAAACAGTCAACTTAAATAGGTTCCCCAATTGGAGGCAATACCCTACACCTGCCTCCAATTGGGGAGACACAAGTACATAGAGGTGCCTAGAGGCACCTCTTCAGGCGACCTCCTGACTATGGCCCCAGTCAGTGCGAAGATGGCTAGGGGCATAGCCAGGACGTGACAATACATGGATTTAGAATGTAGCAATTTGGTATGAGAAACATATTCCTGGGTGTGTTTTCCCCATTGAGCCAATAATTACGAAGAGAATTAACTTATTTATAGAGGGGCATAGATAGATTAATTGAATGAATTAATTGATACGGTCATTGCAAGGATTTAACAATGGATGGGATATACAGTGCTGCTTGAAGGTATGAGAACCCTAAAGGGATTATTATATATATATATTTATTTTTTTTAACTCATAAAATATAACTTTTCATGTATTTTTTTATTTAACAAAAGTGATTTATACAACAAAAACCTGGATTTTATATATGCAAAAATATGTGAATGCATTAAAAAAATAGGTTGTGGCACCTCTATTAGCAGTGATTGGAGTAAACATCTTCTATATCACTATCGGCGACTGACTTGTTTTTATTCTAATATTTTGTTCCAGACCACATAAGTGGAGCCAGGAAAAGAAGAGTTAATGTGTCACTCACTCACTCACTCACTCAATTACTGACTGACTGACTGACTGACTGACTGACTGACTGACTGACTGACTGACTGACTGACTGACTGACTGACTGACTGACTGACTGACTGACTGACTGACTGACTGACTGACTGCTCCTTGTTAAATAGTGTAGTGGTAAGAGACATGGACCTGCAAACCATAGGCCCCGTGTTCAAATCTTGTCACAGTCAAAACAAATTATACATTAAGATTTGTTCTGGATAAAAAAACACTTTGCTGGATACAACCATCAGAATCTATGTTAAAGTAAGCCTAAAATATAACTGTTTAGCCTGTGACTACTTCTGGTGGATATAGTATGCACCATGCATGATTTTTGGGGTAATATAAGCTAGATCAAAACTCCTGGGGCAGGAAAAGAGTAGGGGATTTCACAAGTCTCTTGTCTTTTAACTTGATGAAAAAGTCAATTATTGTCACCTTTATTGATAGTATTAATGTCATTCACGAATGAAAGAAAAACAAACGTTTTTGTGCCATGAAATTGCTTTGGCTGTGTAAAGTTCATATTCACTCTCGCTAGCAATTGCTTAATTCTTATGACTAATCCAGGTATAAAGTTAGTAGATAGAAACTAGTAAGCCTATAACTGGCAAATAAGCTGTTATAACTTCCAGTTGCAAAAGTTATACATTTTACAGATGCAATTTGTGGTGGAGGTAAACTTAATGTCATGTTCCGTCGTAGTGAAGTAGGAGTCAGATGCAGGGGGAGAACTTGTTTCCTTTTATTTCGAAGTTCAAGCAAGTTTAAGAATGGCCAAACTGTCAAATACAAAATAACAGAGCAACAGTGAACCCAACAAACTCAGGTTAGAACCAAAAGAGGTTTGTTTAGCAGAACTAGTTCGCTGGCAATGGACAGGCTCTGAAACAGCCCTGACAAATACGTGGAACTATACAACAAATAATAACCCACAAAATCCCAACCTATCTAAAAGACAGATCTACATCTACGCAATGACATAACATGACACAGGTGTGAATGGTTATGATGCAGGGGGAGGGGCTGTGGCTTCAAAAAGCTGGTGACGGCGACCGCTGGAGCCCAGGTGCACCAATAGGGGGAGCCACAGGAGAGGGATTCATGACACTTATTAATAAGAAACTTTAGTCAGTTTTACACAATGCTTAATGATGTCTAGCAAAATATTTAAACTTGGTATGATGGCCTGATGTTCTGTCCAAGAATCTTCTGGTTTACCTCAAACCCTTGATGTCCCGTCGACCAGGTCCAGAGGAGGAAAAGCAGCCCCAGATCTTCACATTCCCTCCAACATGCTGGACTTTTGGGGCAAAGTTTCTGTAGGTGGTAAGCAGCGTCGGTTTTTCACCAAGTAGTTTTCAATGTGACAGAAAAGGGAAATTCTGGACTCATCTGAACAGAGAATGATCTTCCACAGACCTTCGGGGTTGTCTAGGTGGTCTCTGACAAAGTTAAAATAGGTTAATTTGGGTCTTTTTTGACAGCTGAGGCTTCTTCCTAGCAACCCTCCTATGACTGCCATTTTCTTTCAGTGTTCTTTTTGTTGAAACATGAGATGCAGCGAGGGAGGTCAACAATTCTCCATATTTTATGTTTGGGTTGGCATTTACCTCACTTATTATTTTTCTTGTGTCTCACAGGGATATATTGGAATCATGTCCCTTTCTAGGCCGAGTTGCTGTCATGTTAAATGCTCTACATTTTTAAATGACTTGCCTCACAGTGGACTTATAATCTTTTTGACATCATTGTAGTATAGCCTTCCCCAGACTGACATGTTCTTACTACCCTCTTCATGGTGTCCTCTGTGATCTCCTTTCCTCTAGGCATGGTGTGTTATGCATTCAACTTTATGGTTAACACCAAACTGACCCCCACCCCCACCCAACTATTCCTTAAAGATCTTGTCATTGATTGGTTCATTTGGTACCCAATTATTTACCCACCTGATTCTACTTACCTACTTGATGTAACCAATGCAACATGGGTTATACTTATTTTTGAACATGCGCAGATTCATTTAAAATGTTGTTGTTGTACTACAGGTATGAATTCACTTAAAGAAGAAGAAGACTGGTTCTGATTAAATTAAGATTTTATGGTGAACACTGGTAAAAACATTTATGATTGCATTAGCTGCTCACATACTTTCAAGCAATGTACATAAATCTTCATAACAACTACTTTCCATACTGTGGCTGAAGCACCTGAGAACACTGGCCACCACACTGCCAGCCAATTCAGCACAATGGAGAAAGTCCATTATGCCACGAGCCAGTTCAAGATCATCAACATCCAGTTAACCATGAGCCCAGTCAGCAATATGAACAACACTGACCAAACAGCTTGGCCAAGTAGCATCAAAACAACACAACGACACCCACTCAACACCCTCAGCCTCGATTTTGGAAATGTACGTAAATAATTCTGACAGTGAAGTGTTAGTGCTGTCCATTAACCTACCTGGATGAGTCTGACAGAAAATATATTTGTAATGCATCACTAGCTTATTTCTCAGCACCCTCACTCGTTTGGCTATGAAGGAACATTTGTTAAATATTTTAAAATCAATGATATCATTGAAATATAAGACAATGATCAAGACAGAAATTAATGATAAATAATACATTCTACCCAAGCTACAGTCAATTAAAAAAATTGAGTATGTACTGTATCTTTCTTGGCAGCCAAATTACTTTCTTGGTTGTAAATTAAACTGTTCTGTATCCAGGCCTATTGGGAACGTGTTTATAGTAGGCTATTAGGATGACATTGTTTGATTTATTAAATTGTCTATGTTTTAAGCAGAGTTATGCCTATGTTTTGGCATTCAGGTTCCAAAAGTCTGTTATGTTGGGCGTTGGATCTCACAGGCAAAACGTGACTAAACACATTTCTGAGAAAGTGTTGTTTAAATGCGATTTCATTTAATTAGATAGACCCAGAATAATGACTCAAACAACTAATTACTCTTTTCCATCAATTAAGATAGATTTGATTAGATCTGATTATTCTATCTACTGTAAACCCTTTAAGCAGGCTATCAATTTCTATGTAGAATTTCTATGCTTTGACAGATTGTGTGAGCTCTGGGTATTGAAGCAACCCAATGAATACATTTCAATCAAAAGGGAGGATTAAAAGGGAGCAGATAACAGAGCCTAACATGCTATAAAGGACATCAATTACAAAAAGTTCTCATGCCTCCGGCATTTACAGTCCCCTCCAAAAGTATTGGAACAGTAAGGCAAATTCCTTTGTTTTTCATTTTCACTGAAGACATTTGGGTTTAAGATAAAAAGATGAGTGAGACATGATTTCAGAAATTCTGCTTTCATTTCCTGGTATCCACATCTAGATGTGTTAAACAACTCAGGACATACCACCCTTTGTTTGAACCAACCCATTTTTCAAGTGAGCAAAACTATTGGAACATGTGACTGACAGATGTTTCTTGTTGCCCAGGTGTTGGCTTTTAGGTTGATTGTTCAAACACTAAATAGCTCTGCATTAAATAGCTCTGCATAAGTTTCCATCCTTGGTTTAAACCGAAAAAGACTGCATTTCTTGTTAAAGAGGATAAACCAACATGAAGACTAGAGAGCTGTCTATGGGAGAAAACCAAGCCATTGTCAAACTGAGAAAATAAGGTAAATCGACTAGAGCCATTGGACAAACATTGGGCATAGCAAGCACAACAATTTGGAATGTCCTGAAAAAGAAATAAACTACTGGTGTACTGAGCAACAGACGTCGAACAGGTCGGCCAAGGAAAACAACAGTAGTTGATTACAGAAATATCGTGAGAAAACCCCCAAAACATCAGTAAGTGACATCACCAACGATCTCCACAGTGCAGGGGTGAAGGTATCACAATCCATTGTTCAAGGAATACTCAGAGAGCAGAAATATAGAGGCCACACCACAAGGTGCAAACCACTCATCAGCAGTAAGAATCAAAAGGCCATATACAAATTGGCAAAGAAGTACAGAGAAGAGCCGCAAAAGCTCTGGAACACAATCTTATGGACTGATGAGACCAAGATTAATCTCTGCCAAAGTGATGGAAAGGCCAAAGTGTGAAAAAGAAAGGAACTGGTTGTGATCCGAAGCATACAAGCTCATCTGTGAAGCATGGTGGAGGTAATGTCATGGTTTGGGCGTGCATTGCTGATTCAGGAACAGGCTCATTCATATTTATTGATGATGTAATTGATAATGGTAGCAGCAGAATAAATTCAGAAGTGCACAGAAACATTTTGTCTGCCAGTTTACGGAGAAACGCATTGAAACTAATTGGGAGGAAGTTTATCATGCAGCAGGACAATGATCCAAAGCACACTGCCAAAAAAACAAAGGACTTCATCAGGGGAAAGAAGTGGAAGGTTTTAGACCGGCTAAGTTAATCAGCTGACCTTAATAACCCTATAGAGCATGCATTTCACTTCCTTAAGAGGAGACTGAAGTGAGAAGCACCGCAAAACAAACAAGAACTAAAAAAAGCTGTGGTAGAAGCCTGGAATAGCATCCCAAATGAACAATGCGACAGTTTGGTGATGTTGATGGGTTGCAGGCTTATGCCACCAAATATTAAATGTTATTTACTTGAAGATTATTTGTTCCTTTACGTTTGCTCACCTAAAAATGCTGTGGTCTAATACAAATGGTGATATGTCCTATGTTGTTTAACACATCTAGATGTGAATACCAGGAAATTCTGAAATTCTGAACTCTTGTCTCATACTAATTTATTGATCTTAAACCCAAATGTCTTCAGTGACCAGCAAAAACAAAGGAATTTGCCTTGCCGTTCCAATACTTTCTGAGGGGACTGTTTTGCATCTTTCTAACTTTTACAGCTGGTGATGTGTAATCACTTTGTACAAGTCCGTGTACTGTTTAGCACTTGTGTGCGTGCGATCCATGCAAAGTTGGTGACTCAAGTCGCAGACATGGACTCAACTTGCACTAAAGTCACTAGTAAATGTACTTGTCACTTGACTTGCAATTTGTTTAAAAGACTTGAGACTTGACTGTAAATATAGAATAGCTAAAACTAAGGAAAAAAACTGCTTTCCAAAATGTTTCTGGTCTGGTAGTTGAAAGTCACCTAGGTAACGGTAAAGTGCATCTGTTCCATTCATAGTAGCATTTGGCTGCAAAGATTTTTTTACATTCAGTGAGAAGCCTAATGTTACACTGGTCAGCGCTTGATGTTAACGTTTTTGCTCACCAGCCACTGTGACTAGTGGTTTTCCAAATTCACTAGCCACGCTTTTGTTGTTGGGGAATTCACTTTCTTTGATAAAATTTGACTATGGTGTGCTCCTGTACATCTGTCTTGTTTATTGGTTCAGTCACTATTAGGCAAAGGTGGTTCCCCACCGGTCACCCCTCTGTGAAAAACTATATATAATATGGCTACACTATATTGTTGTATTATATTATATCGTTTATTTACTCCGTATATTGCATAAGTAGGCTAATGTTTTTGCTGATAGTGCATACCCTAATATGATGTTTTTTCACCAGTCATTGTTGTTTGTCTCGCGATCTCTCTTTTAAAACAAAAATGTAATTTAGGCTACTAAAAGTCACATGAAAGTAAAAAATCTAAAACAAAGTTTATGCCGATTAGATGTAGTTTGAAGTTATTTAGTTTTAATGGAATTAAATACTGTGAAATGGAATGGAATTCTTTGACAAGCTTGGATGTAAAAGAAAACATTACTCATCTCCGCGATGTCTGGACTGGTGTGGTGCTGTATGCAAGGTTGACAGATTTAATTGACAATTAATTTAATTCTGCTGCAGACTCCAGAAAATAAATCGACGCGCCTAAGCATGTAAAAAATACCCAAATTTGCAGGAAACACATCCCACCCGGCAACAGTCAATATGGAATACATTTCCTCCTACACTCATTTTAGCTGCATTCTTTCAATGGTATTTTGTATATGAGCGCAAAATCATGTTTTACCATGCCAACACACAGAGGCGGTGCGAGATTTGGGGATTGCTGTTGCCTTTGATCTTAGGATTCAGGAAAAACCTGAATCCAGTGGCTAATAACTAGCTAACACATATAACCATACAGAACACAAAGATTTGTTAGCTCATGGTTAACCTATGTAAAATACTCAGAAAATGTGGTCAATGGCAGATAGAACAGTAGATTGAATAGGCCGGCCCCAGCCTCAACATGATCACACTTCAATTAAACATTAAATGCATGTTTATATAGTAAATTAAATGTTGCAATTCAGTATTAGTATACTAAATTATCAATTGCTGATTTAAAATAGCCCATTAAATAATAGTAATCCGCAAAAAGTGCATCATGAATTGAAAGGACTAGCTTTGGACTAATAGACTATAACTATAGCCTGTAGTGCTTAAAAGATTTGAGACTTCACTTGGACTTGCATGCAGGGACTTGAGACATGACACAGACTTGCATGCAGTTACTTGATACTTGACTCAGACTTGCATGCAATGACTTGAGACTTGACTCAGACTTGCATGCAGTTACTTGAGACTTGGCTCAGACTTGCAAGCATTTACTTGATACTTGACTCAGACTTGCATGCAGTGACTTGAGACTTGACTCAGACTTGCATGCAGTGCACATGTCTGGATCTATGTCAATCCATTACATGCTGAGGTTTCCATAAGATTTTTTTGGCAAGTCCTCATTAGGGAAAATGTGATTTATGACTCAGGTTAGATTTAGCGGGGTAAACACTAAATATGAGGGTGCTAAGGTCAAAGGTTACATGGGTCTGGGTCTGGGTAAGGTCCCCACAAGGATAAAAAGTGTGTGTGTAATACTCAACGCTACAAACATAGTCAAATCTGACAGGTTCAGTTTGCACAAGGAAAAATACTATGTGGCTTTGAGTGCAATGATTGTGAGCATGGTTTTGAGCTCAGCGGTAGAGGAGTCAATAAACCTCACATAATGTTGAATCTTGTCAAGTACAGGTGGATGAGATGAGATAAGGAAACAGAACTGGGTGTATCCCTGTGTGCGCTGCGTCCTCTTTATGAGACTTGGTTGCCAGTAGTTGGCACAAAAATGGCAGTACATTTGAATGACTTGGAACTATTTCAACGGCTTTTGTTGTAGACAATCCCAGAGGTTTTGATGATGGTGTTCAAAAGCAGAATCATATTCATACTTTGACTTATTTGTTTTTCTAAGACTGAATTCCATATGATAAAATTAACAGGGATTTTTAAGAACAAACCATTTTAAGAAAAATGTGTTTAATCCCTCAGTTTTCATACACACTATTTATTTATCTTACCGTGGATGTAATTCCCATCTTGCTTGTTGCGAAGGCTCATTAAATTGCAGAAGGCTTATTGAAAGACTAGAGTGATGATACACCCTGTCTGGAGATGAAATCCTTTCAACTGTCTTCATCAGCACTGGGAATGAAGCCCAGGCCTTTGATAAAAACTCCATAAAAACAGCATGTGTCTTTATCTGGGTTGGCCTAGAGATTGACAGGATGGAAAGCATTAATACAAAACATATAGTTAGTTGAACCATTTTTTTGTCTGTTATTTACTTTGACATTCCTCCCTACATTTTCTTTTACTGAACTGTTTTATTTTTTTCTCAGTTCAAATTT